>OVBX01003737.1:0-16087 GCA_900406325.1 Erucastrum elatum | reverse complement strand
TTTTAGGAACAAGAAAAATAGAAATAGATGAAGAGAGCAAAAAGGAATAAAAGAGAGAGAGAGGTTGTTTAGTGAAACAAAGTCCGGTACTAGATTGAAAATAATGTGGAATTTGAGGGGTATGTTTGTTAATTTTTAAAGTTACGTGTAGCCTAAAACTTTGGTTCGGTCAATACAAAGAATATATCAAACCAGAGGTTTCAGGAGATCGCGATAAAACTGTTCGTTGCCAAATTATTTTATTTTTGACTAAAAGCGTGATAAATATTTCGAGAGAGAGAAAGAAAACAGATTATAAAATCAAATCTTTGATAAAAAGATTAAAGTTTATCATTACCTTCGTTGATTTGGAGAACAAAAAAAAATGGAGATAAGTGGAAGATTTTGTTTAATATCTCGGTTGTATATAAAGTGTGCGTTGACAAATGCTGAATTTTGCATTCCACGTAAAAAATAAATAAATGCTATGATAAAGAAACAAATAAATGCATACTGAAAATTATTAAAATTTGAGATGACATATGATACAATATTATTATTAGTAGTAAATACTAAATAATGACACGTATGGAAAGAAGAACGTCTATTTCTCTTCTTTTTTTCTCTTTTTGTTCAAGTTAGAACTCTATATTTGTACACTTGAAATTACAAAATTGTTGTAGAAGACTCAGCTAGTGTTTTTATAGAATAAAATATGAAACAATGAAAGAACTCTTCTTCAATGTGCACCATAAAACTAGGCACATTGAAAACATTTCAGTATATGTTCAAATTACAATGAACACAAAAACATTAATCTGTATGTGATATGCTCCATATGCAGGCTTTATGATTTTAAGTTTAGCTAGTGATTTATACAGAGGTTTCTTAAAAAAATAGCGTGCTAGAACGATATTTTTTTTTCAATTTCAAGTTGAGACGTCAAATCATACATTTGAAACTGAATATATACGCATTCTTTGTCCATATGGTTAGGTGGTCTCGGCTTTTAGCTATGAGTTACTATATTCATTGCGTACATAGCATAAGCTTGCTCTTAGTAGAAAGTTAGGTAATCTCTTTCTGTGACTATTGGGTGGTTTTTTGTGTTTTGTGACATAAGAATTTACTTTTAAGAGTATTTACAGATATATCCAATTTTTTTTATTTTTTTTTGACTGTTAAAAAAATAAAATACTTCATTTCCAATTCCATGTATGACCGGAAGTGACGAGTGTCTTTCCAACCCAACGCCGTCAAACCCTAAATCTCAAAAATCAATTCTATGTTTGAGGGGATTGTGGGCTTCTGTAGCCTCCGATCTCCTTCCCCCGTCGCTGTTATGTTCTTCTTAGCCACTATCACCGACCCCATCAACCGCCGCTACCCCTCTTTGTCATGTTATTCTGGATCTCTGCTTCGGTGGATCTAATCGGAAGCTAGAGGCGTGTGTCTCTCTTCTCTGGAGTACAGACGAGGGTGTGATGGTGGAGTGATACTCGGTGGCCTTGTTTCTCTGTCTCCTCCGATTGTTGGCGTAAGATCTGGGTCAGATCTAAATTCAAGATTGGTGATTTTTCGAGAGTGTAGCTGCCTCTCTTCTCATCGCCACCTTGCCTCCCAACGGTTCAGGGGTCTTGTAGCTTCAAGGTTCTTTAGAACCTCTCCTCGGGAATCCGTTTCTTGTGAGCACGGCGGAGCAGTGGCTCTCCGTCGAGGGCCTCTTCTTTAGCTTCAAGCGTCATCTTCCATGGTAATCTCTGTTGTTGCTCTGTCTCTCTCTGTTGTGTGGTGATGGTTGATGCTCAGGGTCCTTGAGGACAGATCAAGTGTGTCTCTAAAATCCACCCTAGGAGAGACTTGCTCTTGACGGTTTTTACTTGTTTTTCAGAAGTTGTATGGCTTCTCCTGGTCTTCACCTCCGTATCAAGCTCCGGGTTGCTCCTTCTGCAAGTGTGAGCTTTCCCCGAGAGGCTTCTTGTTTTGGTTTCAACGTAGTCAACCGAAGCCTGCATCGGAGTGGATTGCCTGGCCCTCCGTCGTCGCGGCCTAGAGAACCCTCCGAGTCTACGTCAGCCTGCACCAGAGTGGTTTGCTGACCCTCCGTGTCGCGGCCAAGTAACTCTTGGGATTTCGTCTACGGTAAACCTTCTCTGCTGAGCCTTCTCCTCGTCACCAACCCTGGTACTTGGAAGTGCTTGAAAGGAAATTTTGGCTGATGCTTCTCGCTTTCATGATAGATCGAAGTGTTGTTCCTTTGATCAATCTTGTGATCTAAAATTAGATGTTTTGGGGTTTTTTATATTTTTGCGGCCCTCTACATCTGAATAGCTTTATAGCAGATGAGATTGCAATTCCTTGTAATCAAACCTTCATTACCAAGTTAATGATATTTACCCTTTAGCAAAAAAAAAATGTATGACCGGAAGTTTATCTTTGATTCAAGAACGGAAACCCATTATGTTACCAGTGGATCTTAGCGGGCTACATGTTCTTACGAGAAGCCCATCTAAACTGAACATTATTTTTTTTATTATTTTAGAATGAAATTTTGATTAATGAAATATAATGTGGATACTAGTACTACTTTACGGCGGTGTACATATTTTAAAACATCCCAATGCACATTAACATATGTGCTGCATGTAATGAAAAAAATGATTGTTCTTGTTATCTTCATTCCATTTGTATTATTCACAACAAGTCTTCAGTTTAAAGAGATTTTTTTTATAGCAGAACGCCAGAACCACATTACAAAGTCAGTATTCTGTCCACAAATATCTTGAAGCTCTCCTGGATCACATTTCTTTACCTGTTCCTGGCCAGATTTTTCGGAAATAAGGACAAAATGTTGCCGAAAACATCTTCTTGGAGCAAGCTAATATGCAGCTTTGAAGCAAGTTTCCAACTTGTAGGCATCCACATATAAACCCAATCGCTTCCAGAAAAGTGCCTAAAACTAACAAGGTACCAAAATTTGTGAAAGTTTTTAAAGAACGCAAGTGAAGCACAGAGGGATAAATGCGAAGATTCCATGCAAGTCAAAAATATTGTTTAGTACTAGCATGAGGGAGATGTTAAAGTTTAAACAAAACACGAGTATAAGCAGGGCGGATCCATTAAGAGTCACACAATTCACCCCTTAAACCAATAAATAAACAAAATTGTACTCCCTCTGTTTTTTTATTGTAAGTAGTTTAAGGAAAACTTATTTGTTTTAAAATATAAATAGTTTCTAAATATCTAGATAACTTTTGCATTTATTGAATATAGTGTAGCCAATCAAATAATATCTAGTCTTTTATAATTGGTTAAACTAATTAATTAAATATTATTTTTAAAAGTTTAACAACTTTCTTAATATTTATGCTTTTAGTTTAAACTACTTACATTGTGAAACAGAGAAAATATAAAATTCACTAAAGAACAAGTAGCAAAAATGGTTTAGGAGAACTATTTTATTTTAATTTACATAAAATTTTGAGATTTTAAGGTTAATTTTAACTTTATTGGAAATTGTTCAACCAATTAAATTATACAGTCTTTTTATAATTAGTTAAGTGATTTTAAAATTATTTTTAAATGATTGCTTAGAAAAATATAATTATAAATGTAATTTTCTTAATTTTTGTGCATTAAGTCAAAACATCAAATATTATGAAATAGATTGAGTAATATCTATATTATTAAAAGTGAAGTATATTTTGGAAATGTTTGAAAACAAATATAGTATTCTAAATGAAAGTTGTTTGAAAACATGAATAATAGTATTATATTAATTGTATTTCCATATTTTAATTAGCTTAATAATTTTAGTGATTATACTACCTTAACGATAATAAATATCATTAATTATATTACCATAATAATAATAGTGCATATTTTTATTTATTAGTTAATCAATATAGATTTTGTGCCAATTATAAAATCAAAAATGTAAATAATTTTTTTGTCACTGATAAATAACTAAGTTTTATATATGGTTAAATGTTTGATTTAGTAAAAAAAATATTTTAGTTTCAACCGGTGGAAAATAACGTAACCAAAAACATTATTCAAAGCAATGTTTTTATGAATAAAATAATAACTTTAAAAAACTAAAAATGTGTTATATTTATTGTCACTTGATTTTTCATTTAATATAATTATTTTACTAAATAAATAGTCTTTTTATCAGTTTATAAAATCAGTAAGACATGGACATCTATACTATTAAAGCAAAATACTACTTATGAATATGGCCCTAGCTTTTCCAATTAAGTACTAATATTGTATGTACCTTTTTACCGGCAGTATTTGTAACTAATAAAGAGTCATTATTTTGCAATTACATTAAAGAGTATTTAATAATTCAGTTTTTAGCCTTTTTAAAAAAATTATTTCTTAAATATTTACGTCATATCTTTCCAAAAAATCTTTCACGTTATTAATTGTTTGAAAGCTTATATTAAATAAAACTTCAAAATAAAACCAAGTTGAAATAACAAATGATTAAATCAATAAAATCATAATACATATCTGAATTATCTTAACTTCTTAAAAAATAGTTTCATTTAAAATAAAAACTAAATCAAATAAAATAAATTTAATAAAATTATAGAAAATATTTTGAAATGCACAAATAAATTTTTCAATACAGAGAATGTTGAAAATATAAAATATTTTATTTAAATTAAAAAAAAAGCCAGTGTAAAATAAATTTAACTTCAGGTTCAATAAATAAAATCATATTATGAATTAGAATTATCTAGAGTCTTCAAAAATCTAGCCATATAAAATAACAAAAATATGTCATAAAAAGTTAAACTATATAATTTATCAAAAATTATAATTTTTATTACGTAAAATAATTTTTCCTATAGAAAATATATCCGCTCTTTTTAAGGGCGGGTCAAAATCTTTATTCTCTATTAAGACACTCTCAAAACTAAGGTTCAAGTCACCAACCCCTTAAAATTAATTTCTGAAATCCCTGAGTCCAACATTTAAGATAAACTCTCCTTATCTCGAGATACTGTATACATATGGTAAGATACTACACGAATGTGAGTTTTTACGCGATCTACAGTAGTTTATAAGAAAGAGCAGCACAAGATGTGAGCTCTTTTATGTACTAGATTTTATCTCCTTGTCATTTGTCAATGTGAGGTTAACATCTAATCTTTGATATTGGCACTTTTCCTCTATATAACCTGCTTTGCCTTGTGAAGTTGTACTTGGGTTTTAAAGTCGAGATCAAAAGTCGAGATAATATATTGATTCTTGTGTTAAGTGACTCTAATTCAATAGCTTTGTGGGTCTGTGTTGAAGTGGAATAGAGAGTAGCAAAATGTGGAAACCAAGATAATCTTTTCTATAAGGTGAAGACAAAAACAAAGTCAAAACTGTCACACTCTTCTCTACTCGACTATAATTCAAATGTCGAGCAAGATTCGGTTAGTTTCAAATTTCTGACTGCCGCATTCATAATTACAGTGCCTAATGATAAGTTTAATGACCTTTGACCATATCAATATAGCATAGTACTAGTAGTAAATATCGACTAGCTACGGTGGCTCGGTTCTGTATGTTTATAGGTCCAACCTGATCCCGGTCTGGTCGATATTATTTTGAATGTACATTTGATTCGATCTTGTTGTATGAGCTAGACTGCAGTTTACAATTAAAAGACATAACAAAACTTGGATTTGGTCTGTTTTGACCAGTCCTAACAAGATTAGTCATATATGATAATGATTGATCATAGTCAACCCCAAAAAAATGATCGATCAGATCAGGCTTGCAACACTATCACTTGTGACATTGATAAAGAATTAAAGATGTCATTCACATGAAGTAATGGCACTGCATTGCTTCTCCTAACATTTTACAAACCAAGACTTTGCTCCAACAGTCTACAGATTACATCGCAAAATAAAAGAAAACCAAAAGTACTTTTAAGTTTAACTACTTTCTTTCTAATTATTCACCGCAAGCATAATAAAAAAGATTGAATTTGGAAGAAAAAAAAATCCATGGATCTTTAGAACATGAGAGGATACACACGTAATTAACTATTGGCACAAGTCAAACATTGACCAGACTATACTCAACGGCGGTGATGAACTCTACCTAAATCCACGAGCTTCTTCGATCTATTCGCAACAAACGACGCCGCTTCCGCGATATGCGGCTTTTCCAACACCGTTGTTACCTCGCCGGCACTTCCGACAACCTCCGATGGAAAACTAGCTTTCCGTTTAAACGGACAGTGAGGCCTAGCTCTCACCAACGGACTCAAACAGAACCCCATCCCCATCGCAATCTTCCCCCTTCCCGGAGTTTTCACCGCCGGCGTTCTTCTCGATCTTCCCGGCGTTTCCTCTATTGATTCCGACGGTGGCTCGTATTCATCTCTGGCAGGCGACATTCCACGGCAGAACACTCTTTGCGGTCGACGATGGCCGGAGATCACGTCTTCTACGTAACACGCGGTGCTCGGTTGCTTCTTGGAGCGTCCGGTGGAGAGAAAGGAAGATAACCACGACAACGAAGTAGACTCCGAACCGTCGCATGAAAATCTAGAGACCGGTTTAGGATTCGAACCGTGATTTACGCAAACCGGTTTACGATTGGAACCGTGATCTTCCGATCTAGCTCTGAGTAGATTGGAGAGTCTCGAAGCTTTACCTCCTTTCGGTTTAGAGGACCGGTTCGATTCGAAATCCTTGCATGAGAATCCGAGATCCACCTGAGGCGCGGCGAGGAACCGGCGATCCCCACCTCCGGCGTCGGATTTTCTGTTGGTTACGTAAGGAGAAACAGAGCGAGGGAAGATGAGAAGCGGAGGTGGTTTATTAGATTTTTTTGATTGGCGATGGTTGTTGCTGTTGTTATCTTCCGCGGCGGCGTAAGCGGCAAGAGAGAGGAGACGTTCACGGAGACAAGAAGCGCAGACGCCTCCGACGTTGCTGCTGAAATCGACGGTGTGTCTTTTACACCTCATCGGAGGAAAGGAGCAAATGGAGTTTCGGCGAGAGGTGACGTTTTTGTTTGCGGAAAGGTTTTTTTAAGTCGCCGAAAGTTTCGTTGAGTTATTATACTAGTGATGTGACAACCTGTTAGATGAGGAGGATCTGGTGGTAAAGATTTTGTCTTCTTCTTATAAGATCTATCTGTTTTTAGATAGAGAGAGAGAAATGACTTGGAGGAGAGAGATAAAGCATTCTCTGTTCTGTCGGGATAAAGACAGTACCTACGAGACTAGCCATGTCTCAATACTTTCTCAAAATTATACTACTACTTTATTTGTTTTTGGGTCAAAGTACTACTACTACTTTATTTGTTTTTTACAACTATCAAAAACAATGAACATTTCATCATAAATATACAAACTCTTAAAACTATATAATCTAATCTTCTGTGAAATCAACTTAAAACAGATAGTTGTAAAAATGCTAAAGAATTATTAAATAATAAAATATATATACTAATAACCTATACTTTTTAAGGAAACAACAAAAATGCTAAAGAAATAATTATTTTCAGAAATATATGGAAACAACAAAAATGCTAAAGAATTATTTTCAGAAATATATAGAACATATGAACTGTATGTAAGCACAAAATTTTGAGAGATAATAACATCAATCTTCTATGTTTTATTTATGGTTTTTGTTTTAAGATTTACATTAGTTTATCAATATTTTTTTTGCAAAATTCAGAACTAGTAGAACTTTTATATATAAGTTAACGAAATTACAACATCAAAAATATTACAAAAAGATACGTAACTAGTACTATAAGTTAATGTTTCTTAGTATTTCATTCAACAGTTCGACCTTTACAAAATGTTACCCACATGGCATTTACTCAAATTACAAGCAAGTTTATCATCATTATTTTAAACAAACGCCATTATACTTGTTAGTTTCTGCTTCTTGCACAAGGATAAATCTACTTGTAGTTGACCTTGCTTTAAATCTTACCGAACCAATACCATTGGATTTGAATGGAAGCCGCAGTGATTACCTCAGCCACTGACTTCAAAACTACAGTTGAACGAGCTGTATCCAATGAACATACATAAATAGAATAAATAAATAAAAACCTAAAAGGGAAGCATGTGAACGTGGCTGGTAAAAGCCGACATGTATTAGGTGAATAAACGAGCCATCGTCGTTTTCCACATCCCACACGAATGTACGTCTGTTTCTTCAACCACTTGCCACGCGTCCTACCCAAACCCTTATACTGGGCCTAACTTTGATACTGGCCTTTAAAGTTTTTTTTCCAAAAGTCTACCCTGTTCACTGGGCCTTCTAAATTCCTGTTAGTGGTAGGCTGCACGACATAGTCTGCAATGCGTGGGATTAGGTCTGGGTATATTTCCCGGATCCGAAGTTCTGAACCAGCATCGATCCAAAAATATTGGATTTTGGGTCGGATAATTGATATTGTAAAATATTCGATTATGCATGCTTTCATTTATGTGGATATCGAGTCGGATCAGGTATTTTTTTTTTTTTTGTCAACCTATTTATATATTCACATTAGAACCAAGTGATTACATAGTTTTGATTATTACATCTAGCTTTTTTGGCTATTTCATCAACCAACATTAAACTACTTCTAGGAACATAACTAAAGGTAAAACCATTTGCTTTTGAAGCCTCTACAATGTCCTGTATCATAGAGATACTCTCTGTGTTACGGACCTTGGTGATGGTTGCTCTAGTGGTGTACTGAGCCAACTCATCCATGAGTGATTTACAATCACTTTTAAAATGAACATTTGTGTAGGCGAGTGCTCGCATTTGTCGTACTGCCATGCGTAATGCTTCTGTTTCCGCTTCTTTTGGAGTATTTATCGGTCTGATGGATGAGGAGCCTTGTAGTTGTTGATTGCCTTGTATACTATGTAAGGACCAACCAACTCCTGCGACCTCCTTATCATCTTTCCAAGAAGCATCAACATAACAGTAATATTGAGTACCTGGTGGTACAATCTCCTGAATTTGGCAAGCCTGTCCCTTTCTTCTCACCTCCTCTCCTTCTTCCTGGTTCAATTTAAGAGTCGCTTCATTCCATTGATCTAAGTCTCTCACAGCATCATATATCACCTTAACAATGTGCTCCCTCTTTTGTTGAAAAACTAGGTTGTTTCTCATCTTCCACAGTCTCCATCCTATAAAGAAGTTAAGTAGCTCCCTTTTATCCTTTTTGACCAAGGAAGTAAGCATCTTTACATTTTGATGAGATTGTGGTTGCACCTCTTCCTCGTTGCCAAACCTTGTAGGAGCCATTGTCCAAATTTCCTTCGCCACTCTGCATTGAAAAAACATGTGGTCTTGTGTTTCAGGATATTCTCCACAAGTTTGACATGCATTATCTATTTTAATGTTTCTTTTCCTCAAGTTCTCAGCCACAGGTAACCCATCATGCAATATTCTCCACCAGAAAGTTTTTATTTTTGGTGGTAGAGTCAGTGACCATATGCTGGAACATGATCTTTTCAGTTCCTCCGATAATCCTCTGTTCTCTTGCTGTCCTGATCTCTGTATATTAAGTAGTTGATTGCATAGATGGTAGCCGGACTTAACGTTATACTCGCCTGTGCTCGTATAATTCCATATTGGAGTATCCTGCTTCATTGTTGAGCTTAATCTTGTGTTCAGTATATATCTTGCATCTTCTTGCTTCATTAGACTAGTAACCAGTTGCTCGTTCCATTCTCCGGCTCCTTGAAGCATCAAATCTTCAACCTTCATATTCGGGAAAGAAATTTGACCTTCTCCTTGGGCTGGAGTGGCTGGCTGTGAATGAAGCCATCTATCTTCCCATACTCTTATTTTCTTTCCATCCCCCACTATCCATTTGATTCCTTTTTGAAGAATTACTCTTGATTTCAGTATGCTCCGCCATGCATAACTCGACGATTTATAGATAGGAGCCTGCAAAAATTCAGTATGCCTGAAATATTTAGCTTTCAAGACTCTTGTCAATAGAGAGGATGGATTTCTTAGGATTCTCCAACCCTGTTTGGCTAGCAGTGCTAGATTAAAATTTTCTAAATCTCTGATTCCTAAACCTCCCTCCTGTTTTGATGCCGTAATCTTCTTCCAACTAATCCAAGGTATTTTTTGCCTATCTTTCTGTCCCGACCACCAAAAATTCCTCATAGCAGCTGTAATTTCTTGTATTAACCCTTTTGGAAGAAGAAAACAGGTCATTGTGTAAGTTGGTAAAGCTGTTATTACTGCTTTCAGTAAGACTTCCCTTCCTGCTGGAGTTAGGAACTTATTATACCAACTATCGAGTTTATTTCTAATTCTTTGCTTAATGTACTCAAAAGCATCTTTTCTCTTTCGTCCTATTTTCTCAGGGAGCCCTAAGTATTTCCCAAAACCTCCTATCCTTGTTATGCCTGTCATCTTAATGAGATTTTCCTGAGTACTTTGAGAAATACCTTTGGCAAAAGTTATAGCAGATTTAGAAAAGTTGACAGCTTGCCCCGAGGCTCTTTGGTACTCGCCAAGTGTGTTCATTAAGTTCTGGCATTCTTCCTCTGTTGCTCTACAAAATACTAGAGAGTCATCAGCAAAGAATAGGTGAGAGATTGATGGACCTCCTCTTGATGCTTTGTAACCATGAAGATGATGCAATCTAATGCTATTTTTGATTAAAGCAGATAAGCCCTCAGTACAAATAATATACAGATAAGGTGAAATAGGATCACCTTGTCGTATTCCTCTGCTTGGTGAGATGGGCTTTAAGGGCTCTCCGTTCACTAGAACTGAGTACGAGGCTGTTGACATGCATGTGTGAATCCATTTGCACCAAGTTTCACAGAATCCCATCTGTCTCATTACTGCAATAATAAAGCCCCATTCAACTTTATCAAATGCTTTTGAAATGTCGAGTTTAAGGGCCATATATTTTGTTTTCAGATTTTTTGTATGCAGGGAATGCATCAGCTCATGAGCTATGAGTACGTTATCCGTGATCAATCTACCCGGGATAAAAGCCGATTGATTCTCAGTTATAACACTGTTTAACCAAGGTTTTAGCCTCTCTGCTAAAATCTTTGATATTATTTTATATGCTACATTAGAAAGACTTATTGGCCTATAATCTTTCACAGTGTTAGGAGAATCAATCTTTGGTATAAGACATATATGAGTGTGATTTATCCTCGGGTCTAACTGACTATGATCAAAAAAGTGTTTAACATGAGAGATCACACCTTGTTTGATGATCGCCCAGTGATGTCTGAAGAATCCTGCATTCATTCCATCCGGTCCTGGTGATTTGTCAGGGTTAATGGCATGAGCAGCATCCTCTATCTCCTTATCTGTAACTTCTTGGATTAGCTTGTTGTTGATCTCTGCTGTAATGGTGGTTGAAATTCCACTTAGCAGGTGCTGACTGATATTGGTTCCTTCACTTTTATAGAGGTCCTGAAAATATTTTTGGATTTGAGAATGAATATCCTTAACCTCTATGTATAATTTACCTTCTTCATCTGTGATGTGAATGATTCTGTTATTACTTCTTCTTTGCTTGGTTTTTGAATGAAAGAACCTGGTATTGCGGTCACCTGCTTGAAGCCACAGGATTCTGCTCTTTGTTCTCCAATACTCCTCTTCTAGGCGATACTGCAAGCTTAATTCAGCCTTCAGCGTATTAATGTAAGCATAATCAATATCTAAGGACTGATAAGCTTGTTCAATCTCATGTTTCAGCTCGTTAATCTTTCTTTCGGTGTTTCTTGGGTTTTGGCTTCTCCATCTAGATAGGGCTTTTCTACAATTTACTAAGACTTTGTAAAAGAGTTGTGGAGGTAAACTGACACATTCGCTTTGCCACACTTCCTGAATAATCTTTTTAACCCCAGGTTCAAGTCTCCATCTATTATCATATCTAAATTGCTTCTTTCTATTGCACTTTATACTCTCAGTATCAACTAGCAGTGGTTTATGGTCTGAACCTATCCAAGGAAGCAACTTAACATGTGCAGTAGGATACAAGTCTAACCATTCACAATTCGCCATAGCCCTATCTATCCTCGTCCTAATGTTGTATTTGGATCTATTCCCATTCCAAGTATAAAAACTTCCTATTGACTTCAAATCATGCACACCTGTTACTGAGGTCATTGTTCTAAAGAGAGAGAAAGATGCTTCTGACCTCTGGATACCACCATCTTTTTCATTATTATCCTTGATGTCATTGAAATCTCCAAGCATCAGTCTTGGTCGACTCTGGTATAACCCTGCAGCTGCATTACAAATTAATCTTTCCCACAATTCGTGTCTATACTTTATAACAGGGTGCCCATATATATAAGTCAAACAAAACACTTTACTACCATCTTCTATATACATATCTGTGACATTAAGAGTAGGGTTACCCAAAAATTTTATATTAACCCCGTCCCTCCACATAATGACTAACCCGCCACTACGGCCTTTTGCGGACACGACAACAGAGTGCTCGTACCCGAGATTTTTAACAACATTCTATCAACATTCTTAGTTTCAATGAGAATAATTATTTGAGGCTTGTATACTTTCCTGATATCTTGTAGGTGCGGGATTGTCAAAGGGCTCCCTAAACCTTGGCAATTCCAATGGAGGATCCTCATGTCTCCTTTTTGTTTTTGTAGATTTTCNTTTTTTTTTTTTTTTTTTTTTTTTTTTTTTGCCCCCTTCCTTGTTACTGAGTCTGCTGAAGTAGTATCCGACAATCTCCCCTTCAAAAGAAGTTTCTATCTTCACCAAATCAGAAGTACTTTTTGCAGTCAAAGTTTCAATTGCTTCAATTTGGAAAAAAAGGTGACGTTTCTAATCAATTACTTCTGAAAACTGAGAGGAAATTGATGAGTATGAGAACGAAAACAAGGATTGATTTCAATTGAATCAAAAGTTTTGGATCGAAATTTGGTTGAGAATTTTTTCCCCTGGGGAAGTTTCTGGTCGCCTCGCGAAAGAGAGAGAGAGTTTTTTTTCTGGATCAGGTATTATCTGAGATCCGAATAACTATCTGATTGTAGTTCATAGATTCNAAAAAAAAAAAAAAAAAAAACAAGATTCATTAAATAAAGGTATGTTTTGGTTTCTTCAAAACTGGTTTCATTTTCTTGTAAGTTTATTCAAGTCTACTTTATTTAGTTTCAAAGTTTTGATATTTATATGTCTTATTCTCTTATAATTAATTTGTGTATTCAGATAAAACATTTTCTCATCTTGGATATGTTAGCATAAATTTTTTTCTACGGTTATTTTGGATATGTCTAAAATTATCCAGATCCGACAAATACCAAACCAAATCCTATATAAGTTTTATAAATACCCGATAGATACAAAATTTTACAAATTTGAAATATTCAAGAACCTGATCCGAACCCGATCCAGTTATCGGAATGTCTATGCCTATGTGGAATCCACCAAACCCTTATTCTGGGCCTAACTTCAATATTGGGCTTTATAGTCTGTCTCCAGAGTCTTCCTTGTTCATTATATAGTGGGCACTGCAAAAAGGGTTTGGACCGCGTTCAAAATTCGAAAGTTCAAACGCGTTCTCAAATAAAATAAAGGCAAAAAGGGCAAAAGACTATGCCAGTTTGGACCGCTATCTTATCTTCATTGTTCTTAGATTGGACCGTTTGGTGAAGTAAGAACCAGACCGTACTGAACCAGAGAAGCACAGACACCAACCTTAGCTCATTAACGGCGTATGTAAGTGAAATATTAGCCTCAAATTCCAGTTTCTTAAAGAATTAGTATGGCATAAACATAAAACACACAGTCTCACGAATTTTTAAAAGGGAATCTTATTAGAATTATTAATAAATTACCCATAATTTTAGAACCGGTTCGGTTGTAGTCGACCGAACCAGACAGAGACCAACCCTTCTAGAACTGATAGACAGACATTTTTATTCTGTTTGTTTTCACATTTTACCCCTATTCGTCTTTTGAAGTCTTGGTCCGTTGTTGAATTTTCAAGCTTCTTTCTTTTATATTCTGAGCTGAATTTTCGTCTTCGGAAACCTTTTGAATATTCATTTGAAAAACAGAAGGAGAAGGAAGATGAAGACTATGGAGAGCTTGATTGGATTGGTTAATAGAATTCAAAGAGCATGCACCGTGCTCGGTGACTACGGTGGTGGAACTGGTGACAACGCATTCAATTCTCTATGGGAAGCTCTTCCCACCGTCGCCGTCGTCGGTGGTCAGGTTAATTTCTCCGTTCCAAGTAGCTTTGACTTCTTCCTCTGTTTTTGACTCTTTCAACTTTTGTGCAGAGTTCTGGGAAATCTTCGGTTCTTGAGAGCATAGTTGGGAGAGACTTTCTTCCTAGAGGATCCGGTTCGTAAAGTCTTAACCTTTACTGTTAGTGTTTGTGTAATACTGCAAAAAAAAAAGCTCTGTTTTGAAACAAGAAAGTGCTTTGTGCAGGTATCGTTACGAGGCGTCCGTTGGTGTTGCAGCTGCATAAGACGGAGGAAGGAACAGAGGAGTATGCAGAGTTCCTCCATCTCCCCAAGAAGCAATTCACAGACTTCGGTATGTAAAATTTCATATGTGTTTTATGAAAATGTATGTGTGTTCTGTTTCTTGACCCTGTCATTTGAATTAATCATGTGGGTCTGGCTAGAAGACTGTTTAGTGTTGAAAAGCGTTCATTGACTTTTTGGTTGAAAATTTGGTTGATGTTGGCAGCTATGGTACGCAAGGAGATTCAGGATGAGACTGATAGAATCACAGGGAAGAGCAAACAGATATCTCCAGTTCCTATTCACCTCAGTATCTTCTCTCCAAATGGTCTGTGCTTCAATCACAATCTACTTCCTGAAATTGTAGTACTCTTGTTTCTAGAGCTAAGTGTTTTTCTGTTGGGCTACAGTTGTGAATCTGACCCTCGTTGATTTACCTGGTTTAACTAAAGTGGCTGTTGGTATGACTTTTCTTATCTCTTCTTGGTGTTTCTCATCTCTTTATTACTTTGATGGATTGTATGATACTGTCTTTGATTTTCCAGAGGGACAACCAGAAACCATCGTTGAGGATATCGAATCCATGGTTCGCACATACGTTGATAAGGTGACCAGATACTACTTCTTTCAATATTTGTAACATTTCATTCACAAATACAAAAACCTTTGGTGAGTGAGCCCAAAGAGCTCTTTCTAGTTCTTAGATGGGTTAATGCTGTTTTTTTTTTTGCAGCCTAATTGTATCATATTAGCTATATCTCCTGCCAATCAAGACATAGCTACTTCTGATGCAATCAAACTTGCCAAAGAAGTTGATCCAACGGGCGAGAGAACATTTGGTGTTCTTACCAAATTAGACCTTATGGACAAAGGAACTAATGCATTAGATGTAAGCACCTCCTTAATCTTCTTCTTTTCAGTTCAGATGATATGGTCTATTTTGACTTTTGAGTGTTACATAACATTCTTAACTAGTTCTTGTGTTTGACCAAAAAAAACTAGTTCTTGTGAAAATAATAGTAACCAAATCTACAGCATGTTATTTTTCCTAACATAAAATAATGTTTACCTTGATAAGGTTCTTGAGGGAAGATCATACCGGCTGCAGCATCCTTGGGTTGGGATAGTGAACCGTTCACAAGCAGATATTAATAGGAACGCTGACATGATGCTTGCAAGAAGAAAAGAGCGTGAGTATTTTGACACCAGTCCTGACTATGGTCACTTAGCCAGCAAAATGGGTTCTGAATATCTTGCAAAGCTGCTCTCTAAGGTTCGCAACCAAAGATTTTTCTCTTCTTGTTATAATTTGATTGGTTCTAAATCTCCATATGGCCTTTGTCTTATGTTATTCTGCAGCACTTGGAGTCTGTTATCAGGTCACGTATACCAAGTATCTTATCATTAATAACCAAAAGCATCGAGGAGCTTGAAAGAGAGTTAGACAAAATGGGCAGGCCTATTGCAGTTGATGCTGGGGTGAGTGTTTCATTATATGAAACCATTTCTCTTCTTCTTCTTTGTTGTGTGCTTAAATCTATTGGTCTCCCTCTCACTCTCAGGCTCAACTCTACACTATACTGGAGATGTGCCGTGCATTCGATAAAGTATTCAAGGAACATCTGGATG
>OVBX01003736.1:0-16089 GCA_900406325.1 Erucastrum elatum | reverse complement strand
TTTTTTTTTCCTTAGTTTCAATATATTGCATTTGTTGTTTCCACCAAACTAATAATGGGTTCCATTGAATCGTGCAGTTTCCTCAAGCAACAAAACTCTTACCTTCCCCAGTATCGCATTTTTTCCAATAACATCACACTTTTCTTAACTCTTATCATCTTTGCTATTGTGTTTGTGGTTGACAAAACAAACCAGGGTATATTCTCTTTTCTTCTTTATCATATTTAGCCATTTTCTTTCTTTTTTTTGTCAAATTGATGCACGTTGTCAATGCTATGGTTCGAGTATCTTTTATTAGCAACTAAGATTTGTCAAAGCTTTGTGTTTTATTTTTCCAGAAAATTATATATTTATTACAATTGGACTCAATAAAAATGAAAATATATGATTATCTGTAATACATGTGATGCAAGCAACGTTGAGGCTCTTGTCTTTATTCATTATATTATATAGTACCAATGGATGATTCAGAGCCAGATACTGTACAACATATTTTCTGCTGACGCCTCTTTGTAGTAGAATAAGAAGTAACAGGACACGACTTTTGTGGATCCAGTTCGTCTCAAACATTTCTGGGAGAGCATCAACCAAGTTTTGGTCAACCATGAGCAGGAATCAAGTTTCAGAATATGTCGAAACCGATCCAACTGGTCGCTATGGACGTGTAAGTAGGGAGTAAGACTTACTCTTTATGTTCACGAATCAATACCTTTTTTGTAACTCTTGGTTTTGTGCTGGAAACAGTTTGCAGAAGTTCTTGGAAGAGGAGCGATGAAGACAGTGTACAAAGCAATCGACGAGATGTTGGGAATAGAAGTAGCGTGGAGCCAGGTGAAGCTAAAAGAGGTTCTACGTTCTTCTGTTGATCTACAGAGACTCTACTCCGAAGTTCATCTCCTCAGCACTCTAAACCACAAATCTATCATTCGTTTCTACACTTCCTGGATCGATGTTGAGTCCCATACTCTCAACTTCATCACCGAGTTGTTCACTTCTGGGACTCTCCGACAGTAAAATTCTCTTTCACCTTTTCTTCTAAAAAGATTACTCGAATTTTTCTTTGTATGAACTTGTCCTTATGCTTGTGTAGGTACAAAAACAAGTACTTGCGGATAGATATTCGAGCAATCAAGTCATGGGCTCGGCAGATCCTGGAAGGGCTTGTTTATCTCCACGGCCACGACCCTCCTGTGATCCATAGAGACCTAAAGTGTGATAACATCTTTGTTAATGGCCATCTTGGTCAAGTCAAAATAGGCGATCTTGGTCTTGCAAGAATTCTCCGGGATTGCCACGCTGCCACTAGTGTCATCGGTATGTAATAGCAAAAACTCGTTTATTCTCTCACTTGTCGGGATCGTTTTCTTAGACAACTTTCTGTTTCTCTTTGAGTAGGCACTCCCGAGTTCATGGCTCCAGAGTTATATGAGGAGAACTATAATGAACTCATTGACGTTTATTCCTTTGGTATGTGCTTTTTGGAGATGATCACCTCTGAGTTCCCGTATAGTGAATGCACCAATCCCGCGCAGATTTACAAGAAAGTTGTTGCGGTATGTCTTTTTCGATCTGTGTGAGTCTATCAAAAAGCTTTATCAATTGAACTAAATTTTTTTTCTTTCCAGGGAAAGCTACCAGGAGCCTTTTACAGAGTTGAAGACATCGAGACACAGAGATTCATCGGGAAATGCCTTGTGCCTGCCTCAAAGAGAGTATCAGCAAGAGAGCTATTGCAAGATCCGTTTCTCGCATCTGACGAGTCCTGGATGGTGTACGCAAGTGGTGCTAGGAATCTGAAGCCCTTCTTGAATGAGAATGAAATGGATAGACTGAAGCTGGAAGATGATGATGAGTTAGAAAGAACCATAACTGGGAATCTTGACACTGAAGATAACAAAATTTATCTGAAACTGCCAATCGCAAATGAAAATGGTAAACAGAACTGAGTTGGATTTTAAGCTGATAATTTTGTTAATTGGTTGCATAATTGTTTCTTGTTTTACAGGTCTGGCAAAGAACGTTTCCTTCTGCTTTGACATCATGAATGATACTTCCATTGATGTTGCAACAGAGATGGTAAAAGAACTCGAGATCACAGAATGGGATCCGATAGAGATTGCTAAAATGATTGATGGAGAGATCTCTTCTTTGGTGCCTGGTTGGAGATCCGAGGAATATGATGAATCTCCTCATGATTATCATACTCCTTTTCACTCTTCTTCCTCGCCTTCATCCTCTCGAGCTTCACTCTCTAACTATATGGCTCCAGGCCGTCAAGATTGGTTACAAGGTATGTAAAGTAACACCAGATTCAATGTCTAGTGTGGTTCATATGTTTAAACAAAAGTTTTTGAGAGAAAATAATTAAAAACTGCAGATGAATTTCACGATGAGACGTATTCTCAGAGTTCTTCAAATTCAAGCTCTTACTCCAACCTGAACTACATATCTGTAGATGAGCAAATCTCCCATCCTCTTGCTATGAACAGAACTCACAACGTGACAAGGTTTTGTCCAGAAGAAAGCTATCATCTCCATTCATCAGGACAAGCCAACATGTATGCAGCTTCTTCTAGTTCAAGTAACTTGAGATTGGCATCAGACAACCGCGTACTCACGAGGAACCGCTCGCTTGTAGACGTGCAGGGCCAGTTACTGCATCGGTCGCTGGTTGAAGAAGCTAGAAGAAGAAGGTTGATCAAAACTGTTGGAGACGTTGAAAACGTTGGGTTTCAGTCGCCTTATGCTGTTTCCCGCAAGCCACGGAGCTCAAGGCGTTAGCTCTTCTCAATGTTTATTCATGTAATGTCTATATAGTAATAATGTGCAAGGGATAAACAAGCTTTGCTGTTTCAAAATGTAAATAAGTTACATGTGTGTCTTAATAAAATGTGCAAATTTTGCCTTTCGTTTACATAGAGTGAGACAAGTGAAACCATGTTTTCTCGAAGGCTTTGATGATTATGTCGTGATACTCGCTTGAGTTCAGAGAAAGATAACATGCAAGAAGGTCTTCCAGGTCTTTCTGCTCCTTGATCTTATTCTCCACGATCATCTCGACCATGGATTCTCTGAAGTCTCTCTCTGGATCCACCGAAGTCAACACTATAGCGAAACTCTCTGCCATTTCCTTCTTCATTGGTTGAGGTGATGTTCTTCCGGCCTTTATCTTCTTTCTGGCGATCCTTGGCGAGTTAGCTCGAATCCTTATCCCTGCAGAACCAGCTTTTAGTTTCTTCTGTGTCTTTATTTCGCGAGGTGGTTTCTTTACAGTCTCACCCAGGACAGGACTCGACTTTGAAGAATCTTTAGAAACATCATCGAGCGTCTTCACAGAGTGGTGGTTCTTGGCGTCAACTGAATGGGATTCAAGATCACGGGAAAAGCCATAGTGTTGGTCAGAAGGAGATGATAATGACATATGATCCGAAGAGCTTCCAACGGTGGAATCAGAGGCTGCATTTGCAGAGGATGGTTTAAAGCGATGATTCCGAGAAGAAGTGAGAGAAGGCTCTAGAATGATAGCATTTGAAGAGGTTGGTTTGGAGCGATGACTACGAGAAGAAGTGAGAGAAGGCTCAAGAATGATTGCATTTGGAGAGGTTGGTTTAGAGCGATGATTCCGAGAAGTGGTGAGAGGGACGTGAGGGTTGAAGGAGGAGGAGGAAGAGAGCTTGAGCCTAGAGGAAGGCTTGTAAACCGTTTTACGTTTGAGTTTTCTCTTGAAAGGAGATTTGGGTGGTGAAGAAGAGCCTTGAGGAGGGTGATAAGGAGATGAAGAAAGACGGAGACTGTTTCTTGAGGAAGAAGCATCAGTGGAGGAAGAGGTAGAGAGGCGTTTGGGAGAAGAAGGAAGGTGTTTTCTGCTACTGCTTCTGCTGATGCCTTTGAGTTTGTAGAGCCATGAGTGAGGCATCATGTCTGAAAATCTGAACTTGTGAGTCCCCATTTTCTGATTCATCTCTTTCATTTTTCTGAGAAAGACTTTGAACTCTGTCAATAAAATAAAAACAAGGACAAAAGCAATGAGAAGTAAAAGAGAAACTAAAGAGGGTTCAGTCTGGGGGTCCACTCTCTCTTCTTTAGCTCTTGTTTTGTCTCTTTCAGAACAGATAAGAAAAAGAACAAAACAAAAAAGTAGCTAATCAAAAAAGAGGTTTACTTAAATTTCGCTCCTTGAAGCATTCAAAAAGCTAAGAGTGGCTTCCATGTCAAGACTCATTCCATAAACAACAAAGCATTTCTTTTGTAATGACAGTCATTATCTCTCTGTCCCCAAAATGACATCTATCTCCTTCGTTCTCAATCCATAATCTTGTAAAAGAAGCAAAGAAAACGAGATTATTTATGAAAATGTTTAGAAACGCTAGACGCTAATTAAACGGTTTATAAAAGATAAGTGTTTAAACATGCGTTTAGCGGCACCTAGACTGATTTTAAAACATTCATTTTAGGGACAGCTGAGAGATAGCCTAGTAAAAAATTTTGGATTAGCTAGTAAGAATATAAGAATGGCATGTCCAAAATTTGTTAGCAATGTAATTATATTTTCCTTAGAAGAGTTGAATTGCATAGTATATGGATCTCATCATAGTAACTAGTATTCATAGTTAGTAGAAAAAAAAACTAATATTCATAGTCTTGACTATTCTAAAAAAAAGAGTTTTATGAAACAGCTTAAGTTAACTTAACACTGATCGGATCCGGTAATCATGGATCCCACAATTACATGACGTGAACTCCACACTCTTCTATAATGACGTTAACGTATTGATGAATTTATCAACAAAATACATTCACAATCAACAGTCGATTATAGGCCCATTATAACTGAAAACTAGTAAATAAGGTAAAACAAAAGCCCAATAAGAGACATCTAACTCCAAAACCCTCAGAGCATCATCATCAGCTAAACCCTGAAATCCCCATTTCTCTCAAACCATCCAAGCTTTTCCTCTGATCGCGTTCGTCGCACAAATCCACAAAGGTTTCACCTTTTCGCCTTGTTTAAATCCTATTTGCGTATTCCCATTTCGTGTGTAGCGGAAACGATTCTATGTATGCTTTGATTTTTCTGGGTTTTCTCAATTTCAATCTCTCGTAGTTTCTCTCTTACTCAAGTGTTACATTGTTTAATGGCATTAGGGTTTGTCTCGCTTTGCAGGTGGATAAAGTTCGTATCTCTTCAGGTACTTAATGGCTTTTGATCAGAAGCTCAAGAAAAGACTGAACATTTCATCTCTCAAATCTAGTTCTTATAAAGGAAGCAGTAGGTCCACTACTCGCCGAAGTGATGATGACACAAACTCTCGGAGTAGTAGTAAGACTAAGGTCTCGTATGTGAAGAAGAAGAGGGTCTACGCCGATAAAGCTGAGCTCGCTGAGCGTAGTAGCCAGGTGAACGAAGTTCCACGCACGATGTGGGCTGCTTCTAAGACAAAGCAAAGGTCTACTTCTAGTTTAAAGACCACTAACGATCCTGCAAAAGCGGCGAGAGGGATGTTGAAAACGAAGTCACCGAGGGGAGGAGATGATGAAAAGCATGGTACTCGAAAGCTAAGCTACGGGAAGAGAGATGATTTGGATAAAAATGATGAAAGGCATGCTACTCGAAAGCAAAGCTACGGTAAGAGAGATGAGTTGGATAAAAATGGGGATGTGAGCCGGAGGAAAAGCTCGGTTGCTCCGTCTCACAAGGCTTTAAAGAAGGGATTTGCAGAGAAGACAGTCTCTGGCGATGGCCAGGAGGATCAACCAAGAAAGAGAAAGAGGATACGTCTTGATCCATTTGATACCTCGAATAAAAGAATAGATGATGATGATGATGTCGTTCTTGATGGTTAGTTACTTCTTTGTGTTTCTTATGGATCAGTTTCACTTGGTGCATCTCCTAACTTGCGTTTCTTTATTATCTTTTTCAGTAAGCCATAAAGTCAAGATCAAGAACGATAAAGAGAAGACTGTAGAGATGTCGAAAAATGCACAGTTTCGTGCGNTTTCGTGCGATTCAGCCTAGTCAATCGATCCTTTCCTATGTGGAAGAAAATGTAATTTATATGACCAAATCTTTGTGGTATATATTGATACTTATATTATCATTACGTTGGCTCGTAGTAACATATATTTTAACGGCAGCTGTTGGGGCGTAGACGCATGACTGAGCTGAAGAAGGCTGGCTACAACACAGAGCTTCCTGCTCCGTTAGATAATATCCCTCAGTCCACGACCACTGAGAGAGAGCGTATAGAAGAAAGTGTATGTTCTCATGTTCCTCATGCTCTGTCTCTACGACCTAAAGAAAAGAAAAAATAGACTTTACGTTTGCTAGCCTATTAAGCTAATTTTGCAATTGCCTATTTGCAGCTATTTAGGAATAAGTTGGAGTTCTTTGCTGCTGCAAATGTTTCATCGTCATTTCCACCTCCTGATGTACCTGAGATTGCATTTGCAGGTAATGTGTTTAAATTGTTGTTCCCATAAGGACCATAGAAACATTAGGAGTATGCAATGTTTAGTTACTTTAGACAAGACAGAACTTTAGTAAAAGGTGGAGCTATTTGGTGTCTCAAATTTGATCAGGAAGGTCAAATGTTGGCAAATCTTCGCTGCTAAATGCTCTTACCAGACAGTGGGGTGTTGTAAGGACATCTGACAAACCAGGACTGACTCAGGTATTCCTTCTTTCCGAGTACCACTCCCTTGTACGGCTTTTAACATGTCCCTGTAATAATAACAAAGGCTTTGTTCACTGCAGACCATCAACTTCTTCGACCTTGGTCCAAAGGTTCGCCTTGTTGATTTACCTGGATACGGATTTGCCTAT
Source organism: Erucastrum elatum (assembly GCA_900406325.1). Lineage (NCBI taxonomy): Eukaryota > Viridiplantae > Streptophyta > Magnoliopsida > Brassicales > Brassicaceae > Erucastrum > Erucastrum elatum. The sequence continues at coordinate 9,266 of OVBX01003736.1, read as the reverse complement.
GCAAAAGATGAAGTTAAGGAAGCCTGGGAAGATCTTGTGAGCATCATCTGCCTCTGACTACAATTTACAATATTGATTTTGCGTTATCACTTTTTTTCTGTTACTAAACAGGTCAATGATTGATCGATGCAGGTAAAGGAATATGTCTCAACAAGAAGTAGTCTTAAACGAGTATGCCTTCTTGTTGACACCAAATGGGGCATGAAGCCAAGAGACCAGGAACTAATTAATCTGATGGAGAGGTAAAATCTCTTAATCATCTCTGTTTATGTCATGTAGTCATGTGTCCTGAGAAGTGAAAAACTGAATCGCAGGTCGAATACGAAGTATCAGATAGTGTTAACCAAGACAGATGTTGTTTTTCCAATGGATGTAGCACGTCGAGCAATGCAAATCGAAGAGGTCTTACTCACTCTGCTATAAATGAATATATAATGTAGGGATGAAAAGACTGTTGTTCATCCTCTGCTTATTTATCAACATTTTTTTTTTCTTAAACAAAAAATGCAGAAGTTGAAGGCAAACAGATCGATTGTCCAGCCTCTGGTATGTATTAATATGATTTAGCAAGTTTGTGTTTGCATGTCTATAAGTCTATTGATGCAGAAGAAGATGAAACCTAGGAAGGAAGTGGTTAATGTTTTAATGATTTTTTTTACAGATGATGGTGAGCTCAAGATCAGGAGCGGGCATAGGAAGCTTAAGAACAGCACTTGCTAAAATTGCCAAGTTTGCAAAGTTCTAGGTTCTCAAAACAAGAAAACAATCCCCAAAAGCCAGGTCAGGATTGTCTCTTACGCTTTTCCATAGTAAAAAAAACGAACAATCGAAGTAAAATTTCTCAGTAATTATTACTTGCTGCATCTGTTCAACAGAGGCAAAACAAGAATATGTACTTTTGATGGCAGAAGTGAGATTGTGAGGAAGTCAGAATGGTAGGATAAGAGGAAGAATGGTTAATGGTTGTGATGAAAGATCCAACTGAAGTTAGTGAAAAATGTCAACAAATCACTTTGTTTTTTTTTTATCTATTTGTTTGCTATCCTACTTGTAATGTCAAATGCATTATCGCTAAGAGAACAATTAGCATAAACGTGGTGCCTCACGTTCTTACAGATTAGGTTGCCAAAACCACTCACTTTTTCAACAAATGGAATAAAACTCAACTTTAGTTTAGAGAGAAAGATTAAATAAAATAGTGATGATGTGACGATCAGCCATCTATTAGGTGAATATAATTGAAATTTGGAGATTACTTTCGGGAATGGCCTACCTACTTTGACACTTCTTCAGCCGCTCCCTTTGAATTTTTCTTACCGTCTCTCTCTCTCTAGTCTTCATCAACTCCTCTTTCTTTCTCTCTCCTCGTTGCCTTCATCAACTGAAAGAAAGCAAAATCATTAGAGGAGGAAGAGAGAGATGTGTCCATTAAGGCTGATTCTCATATTCTTGTCAGCGACTCTAGCTGGGTTCTTTGTCCTCAGGAAGCTCAACACTTCTGACGACGATCCTCTCGCCGACCCTCTCACCGAAGCTGATCCCGTCGACGCCGACTGCGACTCCAAATTCACTAAGGTCTCTTCGTCTTCTTCTTTTGCGATTTTGCCTCGGATCATCATTCTATCTATTTGGGATTAATTTCGATTTCTCCCATTTTCAGGTGGGAAAGGCAATGAAGTCTGGATTTTGGACATGCGTTGACATGGCAAGTGGCCGTTATCTCTGGAACCATCTCTGTTCCAATTCCGACAAGTCCTCTTGAGTTCTTCTTACTCTCTGTATCTCCATTGTCCTGTAATTGTCTAATTGTTGCAATGGACAACGCCAAAAATCGCATATTGTATCTGTACTATAACTATAGATCTCGTCTCCACCAGCTAAATTTCAATAAAGTCGAGTCTTTTATCAGTTTCTACCTCTCCCTGGTGATTCGAACAGATGTTGCTTAAGTACTTGTTCCCAAGTGTTTTTTGAACAAAGCTAGTACCTTTTCATGTTATAATGTAAAAGGAAGTAAACAAAAGTTCTGTAAAGGATTTTATTATATGCAGGATTCCTTCCTTTCTTTTTTCACAAACGACAATGTAATAAACTCATATACTGTACGTTTAACATCGGAGTTAAGAAAATTCATAACTTGATTGAAAGATAACAAAAGATTCTCAAAACTACAATGGCTGCTCTTCTTCCTGTTGTTGTTGTTGTTGTTGTTGTTCTGTCTCTTGGTTTGAATCAGGAATTAACTGTTCATCTTTGTCGCTCTGCCAAACCCATACAATGTCTGCAAGAGCAGGCCTAAGATCCTCTTTCACTAATTTCTGATACTCTAGCGTATCTCCATTAGATTTCTTCACTTCCACCATATGAAACGTTGGCGTCACCTGGAATATTTCCGCATCCATCGACAGTTTTCCTTTTCTTCCCTCCTTTGATGTTTCTAGTTTGAACAGACCTGCCTCTCGTTTCCTTATGCTCAGTTTCAACCGTTGCGCCACCTCCTCCAGCTTAGATATGATCACCGAAGCTGGTTTCTGGGATGTGAACCTAGATTCTCGCTTGTCATACACATCTCCAAACAGTCCCGTCAGATCAAACCCAGCAGACGAGGCAATTATATCAAACGCGTTTATACTCGTAGGCTGGTCTGTATTGTTTTCCTCTCTGACACTGCCTCCGTTTTCGCTTGGACCTGCGGCACTAGCTTCCACGGAGTTCGTCTCTCTGACTCGTTTCTCCATCTTCTTCTGTTTCATGTGTAGACCTTTTCTGAACCAAGAACTCTCCCTGATTTTTGCAATAGTGATTCTAGTTTCAGGGTTAGGGTCCAGCATCTTACACAACAGCCTCCGTACTTCTGGAGCGAACCAGCTCGGGGCCTTGAAATCTCCTTTTCCTATCTTCCTGTACATCTCCATCAAATTGGAGTCATGGAAAGGGAGATAGCCAGCCAACAGAACAAACAAAACCACCCCACAAGACCAGATATCTGCCTTTGTGCCATCATATCCTTTTCGATTGATCACTTCAGGAGCAACATACGCAGGCGTGCCACAAGTTGTGTGGAGGAGACCATCCTGTCTCTTGCAATCAGCGAGGGCGCTTAACCCGAAATCAGATACCTTGAGATTCTCATTGTCATCAAGCAACAGATTCTCAGGCTTTATGTCACGATGATACACTTGCCTGCTGTGGCAAAAATCAACCGCGTTGATAAGCTGGTGAAAGTATTTCCAAGCAACATCGTCTCTCAGCTTCCCTTTAGCAACCTTGTTGAAGAGCTCCCCGCCTTTACAATACTCCATAACAAAGTAGATCCTTGTTTTGGTTGCCATGACCTCATACAACTCCACAACGTTAGGGTGTTTAGCTATCCTCATAACAGAGATCTCTCGCTTGATCTGGTCCATAAGGCCGACTTTCATAACCTTATCCTTGTCGATCATCTTGATAGCAACGCTCTGGTTAGTCTCAACACTCCTTCCATAGTAAACCTTGGCGAAAGTACCTTGACCTAATAACCTACCGACTTCGTACTTATCGGTCAAGACACTCGGCTTGTTTTCCATCTAATCCACACAATTTACACAAACAGAAGAAGAAGAAGACTAGTAGCTCCAGCTATCTTGGAGTGTGTGTGCTAGCTCGGTGCAGCTAAAAGCCCTAGTGATGACAACAGGACACATCTTCCAGCATAGCTGAGTATCTTTCAAAGCAAAGAGAGGTGCCGAGTTGGTAGGCAGAGCGGTATGAATACACCCACCTCTCAGAATCTGAGCCTGTGGAAGTAAAAAAGAACAAAGCCATGAGATTTAAATTCAGCAATAATCAGTGGACAAACGATGCTCACAGATTCTTTCCCTTTCCCTGCTGTTCATCGGTTCCAAAAATAATCCTTTCACCAAACACAAGTAAGAAATTGAAAAGATAATTATGATCAAATCAATAAACTAATCCACCCAGAAACAAAAACACAAGCTCCAATCTAAAGCCCTAAACCATATAAACCGATCAATCCAATTATCTTCTTACTCCTCATTATCAACAAAACAGGCATAGATCGGCAATTGAGAAAACCCTAAAATTCAACATGCAATTGACAATTCGGACGGAGAAAACAATCAATCGACAAGAAGTGTCCAGAGAAATGATGATTTAGGAGAATCACCTCAGATTTGAAGGAGAATGAATCAGGGGGATCTCTCGAGCGAAGACGGACGAGCAGATCTCTGTATCCGCGTCTGAGTCTCTCCCTGGCTTCAATTCAAGCGACTCCTTCTCTTCCTTTTGTTTCTCTCTCTCTCTGCTTCTTTTTTTGTTTTTGTTTTAATGGAGAGTAGAGAAAGAAAAGATGGAAAATGAAGCTAAACGTCATTGGCGGCGGTCCATTGGAATAATTAAAAAAAAAAAAAAACTGATGGTTAATTAGGCAGAGAGGCCACTTGTCCCACCTCTCTCCCATTCGCCAACTTTGCTTTTCATCCTACGGCTCTCCTTTTTTGCCACCCCTTTTTTAAAATTTTTGTATTTGTCCATATCATCTCATGTTAACCAAAACACCACCAATTATATATACTGATTGGGTGCCCTGTAAGGCCTGCTGGCCTGGCCGACGTAATGATGATCGACATTGAGAGTCTTTTTAATTAAGAAGATAATTTCATTTTAAGAATATGATGTTTATAGTCTTTCTTTTCAAGAAAAAAAACTTTGATTTTTTTAATTAATTTTAGAGTATTTGCGTTGCATAGTAACGGATAGAAAATATATTAGGTAACCATGCAGGAATCTTATGTATTTAGCTAGATGGTTATAAGAGGTATGCAATATTACCTTATTTTCCCTGGCGAGTGTGAGTTGCTATCTAGCGTCATCGTTTAACGTATTCTAGGTTCGTAGGATTGTCTGGAAAAGTGTATTTTGCGTCAGATTGTAGCAGCAAACTGAGTTGAAACCAAATTGTTTCTCATTATTTTAATGCGTGGCTACCATAGACGCGTGCATGATACAATTATAATCCTAATTTAAATCGTAATCATGATCAAGGGCATCAAGTTTAAATGTACATTTTAGTCAAATAAGTTGACTTTAATACATGCACCTGAATCGTAATGGTGATATGGTCGATATGATAAAAAATAATTAATTTTAGTTACTATAGTTTAGGTGTATTACGATTTATTTGTATAATCATGCCATAAATCTCGTCTTAGTGTGATAACGAATACAATGAATGTTATGCGAGATTATATTACAAGACTTGGATATTACAAACTGACTTGCCAAATAATTACTTAGGTATGTCTGTTTCACATCCACATTTTATGATTTTTTTTTTAAATTACAGTAACCTGTTTCAAAAACGTTTATCTATATAGCACCTTACATTAACCGTTTTGTATTCTTGGATTTTAAAAACTGTGATCGGTTTACAATGGTTTAACCGTATAATAGTAACCATTAATCATATTGTATTTACGGATTATTATTGGTGTGACCGGATATATGATATGCTAATATCACTTTTACACCTCATGGATTTTGTAGACTGATACTTTATAATCGGTTATCATTTTTAATATCGTAAACGAACTGCAATTATCCGGTTATCTGTTGTACCATCATTATACAAAAATAATTAGCTGGTTAATAATATTATTTCTGGTCAGCCGCACTCATATACAAGATATACCATCTATCGAAACACAAAGCACTATAGAACCTTGAAAGAGTCTCGACTTGGAGTCAAAAGTATTAGGTTTGCGTAAATTCTGCTAGTAAGTTCCAGTGGTCTCGTGGTAAAAGATACTGGTTGTATCCATTCGTGACGAAAACATAACATACTGATATTGTACATAATATCTGCAACTAGAAGCCACACTTTTGCATTACAATCCAGGTAAGAACCATAAATAAAACAGAAAATATCCGGATTCAATCACTTCGGTAAATAAAAAAATGTCCGGATTAAATCAAAGTTAGCAAAATTACCGATAACAACAAATCCTATCCGTTTGTTAGTCATTATCATTGATAAAACGAAAGAGCTTCAAAGACTTGACCAAATTTTAACTATTTGACAGTTCTTTGAAACTTCAACGCCAATTGAATTACACAATCACCAAGCTGTTCATCACCATCTTTGCATATTCAGTAACATCAAGTAGTTTCAGAACTCTTTCAAAAGATAACAACGAAACCTTGATGATGACGATTACCATACCTTGGTTTCTTGAGTCAGATAAAACGCTGGATGCAAGCTCTGTAGTCACCGGAAAACAACAAAGAACCCAAATTTGAATCAGATCAGATCAATCAAGAAACTGAGTCAAAAGCTTTAATCAAAACTTGTGAAAGCTGAAGACTTTACATCGAATTTTCCCTGAACGGCCCTTGGCCGCTTCTTTGGCCGGCGCGGTGGTTGCTACCAAAAACCGCCATGAAGTCCTCCGCAATCTCCCTCTTTGAAAGCTTCACGGTGGTGACTGATTTAAGAGAAGGGCGAGTATTGAAGCTCCTTCATTTTATCAATGATAATGACTAACAAACGGATAAGTTTTGTTGTTAACGGTAATCTTGCTAACTTTGAATTAATCCGGACATTTTTTTATTTACCGAAGTGATTGAATCCGGATATTTTCTGTTTTATTTATGGTTCTTACCTGGATTGTAATGCAAAAGTGTGGCTTCTAGTTGCGGACATTATGTACAATATCAGTATGTTAAGTTTTCGTCCCGAATGCGTTGAAACCAACTTTGTGGCTTCAAGTTGCGGACATTATGTACAATATCAGATTGTAGCAGCAAACGAGTTGAAACCAAATTGTTTCTCATTATTTTAATGTGTGGCTATGATAGGCGCGTGCATGACACAATCATAATCCTAATTTAAATCGTAACCATGATCAAGGGCATCAAATTTAAATGTACATTTTAGTCAAATAAGTTGACTTTAATACATGCACCTGAATCGTAATGGTGATATGGTCGATATGATAAAAAATAATTAATTTTAGTTACTATAGTTTAGGTATATTACGATTTATCTGTATAATCATGCCATGAATCTCGTCTTAGTGTGATAACGAATACAATGAATGTTAAAGCGATATTATATTACAAGACTTGGATATTACAAACTGACTTACCAAATAATTACTTAGGTATGTCTGTTTCACATCCACATGTTATGATTTTTTTTTTAAATTATAGTAACCTGTTTCAAAAACGTTTATCTATATAGCACCTTACATTAACCGTTTTGTATTCTCGGATTTTAAAAATTGTGATCGGTTTTACAATGGTTTAACCGTATAATAGTAACCATTAATCATATTGTATTTCCGGATTATTATTGGTGTGACCGGATATATGATATTCTAATATCACTTTTACACCTCATGGATTTTGTAGACTGATATTTTATAATCGGTTATCATTTTTAATATCTTAAACGAACTGCAATTATCTGCTATCTGTTGTACCATCATTATACAAAAATTAATTAGCTGGTTAATAATATTATTTCTGGTCAGTCGCACTCATATATCAGATATACCATCTATCGAAACACAAATCACTATAGAAACTTGAAAGAGTCTCGACTTGGAGTCAATAGTATTAGGCTTGCGTAAATTCTGCTAGTAAGTTCCAGTGGTCTCGTGGTAAAAGATACTGGTTGTATTCATTCGTGACGGAAACATAACATACTGATATTGTACATAATGTTCGCAAATAGAAGCTACACTTTTGCATTACAATCCAGGTAAGAACCATAAATAAAACAGAAAATATCCGGATTCAATTACTTCGGTAAATAAAAAAATGTCCGGATTAAATCAAAGTTAGCAAAATTACCGTTAACAACAAAACTTATCCGTTTGTTAGTCATTATCATTGATAAAACGAAGGAGCTTCAAAGACTTGACCAAATTTCAACTATTTGACAGTTCTTTGAAACTTCAACGGCAATTGAATTACACAATCACCAAGCTGTTCATCCCATCTCTGCATATTCAGTAACCACAAGTAGATTCAAAACTCTTTCAAAAGATAACAACGAAACCTTGATGATGACGATTACCATACCTTGGTTTCTTGAGTCAGATAAAACGCAGGATGCAAGCTCTGTAGTCACCGGAAAACAAACAAAGAACCCAAATTTGAATCAGATCAAATCAATCAAGAAACTGAGTCAAAAGCTTTAATCAAAACTTGTGAAAGCTGAAGACTTTACATCGAATTTTCCCTGAACGGCCCTTGGCCGCTTCTTTGGCCGGCGCAGTGGTTGCTACCAAAAACCGCCATGAAGTCCTCCGCAATCTCCCTTTTCGAAAGCTTCACGGTGGTGACTGATTTAAGAGAAGGGCGAGTATTGAAGCTCCTTCGTTTTATCAATGATAACGACTAACAAACGGATAAGTTTTGTTGTTAACGGTAATTTTGCTAACTTTGATTTAATCCGGACATTTTTTATTTACCGAAGTGATTGAATCCGGATATTTTCTGTTTTATTTATGGTTCTTACCTGAATTGTAATGCAAAAGTGTGGCTTCTAGTTGCGGACAATATGTACAATATCAGTATGTTATGTTTTCGTCTCGAATGCGTTGAAACCAACTTTGTGGCTTCTAGTTGCGGACATTATGTACAATATCAGATTGTAGCAGCAAATGAGTTGAAACCAAATTGTTTCTCATTATTTTAATGTGTGGCTATGATAGGCGCGTGCATGACACAATTATAATCCTAATTTAAATTGTAACCATGATCAAGGGCATCAAGTTTAAATGTACATTTTAGTCAAATAAGTTGACTTTAATACATGCACCTGAATCGTAATGGTGATATGGTCGATATGATAAAAAATAATTAATTTTAGTTACTATAGTTTAGGTGTATTACGATTTATCTGTATAATCATGCCATGAATCTCGTCTTAGTGTGATAACGTATACAATGAATATTAATGCGATATTATATCACAAGACTTGGATATTACAAACCGACTTGCCAAATAATTACTTAGGTATGTCTGTTTCACATCCACATTTTATGAATTTTTTTTTTAAATTACAGTAACCTGTTTCAAAAATGTTTATCTATATAACACCTTACATTAACCGTTTTGTATTCTCGGATTTTAAAAATTGTGATCGGTTTACAATGGTTTAACCGTATAATAGTAACTGTGATAACCTGCCCTTCAGGGTAAAATGGTCGAGATCGACAAAGACGGAGTTTGGAACCAAGCTTTTGGGAATCAAAGA
>OVBX01003735.1:0-16101 GCA_900406325.1 Erucastrum elatum | reverse complement strand
GTATAGTTGGTTAGTGTATTTTTGAAAAGTGGTATCATGAAAGTGGTATTAGTGACAATTTCCCTTTATGTTTTCATTTANAACTACTAATTAAGAAATTTATTACTAAATAAAAAGTATAACATAAATTACTATTTATGTTTTCATTTATTTTTTTTTATGTAATTGTTTATAAATCTTTGTATATTACAGTATATTTAGGAATTAATTTCTTTTCAAAAAAATAGATATCTTTTTTCAAATAATATAAAAATTAATAATTTTACTTGATTGTTTGATTATGTCTTTTCTGTTTTCTAATTTTTTATTTTTTTATTAAAATAATTTTTATGATAACAATAATATATATATGAATTATCTGTATATTATTTTAAAAAAATACTTTTAGATTTAGATAATTCCTATCATTATCAAATTTAATCAATTATCAAATAAAAAGATTAATTTTTTTTATTTTATAGGTAATTTATATATTTTATTCATTAAGGGTATAAACGATATAAAACATTGTAACTTTTATGTCTTATAATTGCTTGTAAATCTTTGTATATTACAATATATTTAGGGTTTATATTTTTTTAATATATATATATATATTTTTTTTTTTAATTTTATAATTAAGAATTTTAATTGATTATTTTAATATGACTTTTCTGTTTTTTTAAGTTTTAAATTTTTGTTAAAATATTTTTTCAGATAACAACAAAATATATATATGAATTATCTGTATAATTTGAAAATATTTTTAGATTTGGATAGTTTTTATCATTATTAATATTAATAATTTAATTGATTATTTTATTATGACTTTTCTGTTTTTTTTTTAAGTTTTAACTTTTTGTTAAAATATTTTTTCAGATAGCAACAAAATATATATATGAATTATCTGTATAATTTGAAAATACTTTTAGATTTGGATAGTTTTTATCATTATTAATATTAATCAATTATGTAATAAAAATAAAATTCGTTTTTATGTATAGGTAATTTTATATTTTATTCATTAAGGATAATATCAATATTAACCGCTCTAACTTTTAACGTGAGAGTTCGTTGCAAAAAATCACTTCACAAATAATAGTATGATAATTACAAAATCTAGTTTTCCTATATTTTAGAGAATCTCTTTTCTTAAAATCTTGATTGGTAAAAAAATGGTTTTTACAAAAAAAACCAAAGACTATCTGAAAAACCACAAACAATCAACCTCTAAATTTAGGATTTTACATTGTATAATAATAGGTTCTTCTGCCAGTTATGTAACAAGTAGTACAGATAATAAAGTCAATTCTATAAATAATACCAGTAAATCTTAATTTACAAAGAAACAGGATTGTTGATTACGAGACGAGCTGAAAGCCATCCGAGTACACTTTTTCTTCACAGAGAATCTATCGGAAAAGAAAAACTGAAAGTGGATGGGACCCACATCGATCGAGATCCAATCGTTACACACACGCGCGAAGCTTCATCCGGGACCCACTATCCTAGTTGTTTGTGTATATATCTTGAGATTAGGTAAAAAAAAAAAAAAAGGGGGTTAACCTTAGAATATTCTGCAAAAAATGTATTTTTCTTACTTATCTAAGATAAAACTTTAATTTTTCTAAAGAGTTAACCTTAGAATATTCTGCAAAAAATACTACCCTACAATTTTGTTGGATTAGATCGTAACAAAAATTGAGAAAGAAGAACACTCGAGACAAAACAAAATCGTCTTTAAATGTACTTTGAGGTCCCAACAAAACAGAACTCCGTCTTGTCCGTCAGTCACAACCTTTGAACTGCCCTCTTTTGAGATCTCTCTCTCACCCTAACCTTTTCGTGTTTCTGCTAACACTTCTTTTGTTCTGAGATTCCAAGGTTCTTCTTCTACAAAATAAATAAATAAATTATTCACTAATTAAATCCACCATTTTGACTAATATCTCCTTAAATCTCTCCTCCCTTTTCTATTTATATTGCTTTCTGTCATAGTAAAAAGACTCAAAACCATTACACAAAAGAGATTACTTACTAACTAGGAAGAGATACGGCGATGGCGGCTTCAGCATCTGAACGTCCACAATTTATCTCGAGCAACGGCGGAAACAGAAGCTTCTCCAACGACCCGCTCATCGACAACTCTGATCCTAATCAGATTATTGTCTCTGAGGTTAGGCTTTTATAATCCTTTTTTAAAGATATCTAATCTCTAGATTTACCTCACTTGAATATGTCGATAACCAAGTTTGTAGATTTGCATGTGTTCTAATCTTCTAAAAACTCACATGTCTTCGATTGATTGGTGATTTGTGATACTAAATTACTAGTTAAACAGTTGTTTAAGAGTCAAGAAATCGCTGTCAGAGTCAACGTATCAGACTTAAAACACATAGATAATCTTAATTTGATTTGTTTTGATTAATAATTTTATTTGATTTCTTTATGTATATGTTTGCAGAAGAAGAGCTGGAAGAATTTCTTTGCCTACTTAGGACCTGGTTTTCTTGTTTCAATCGCATATATTGATCCTGGAAACTGTAAGATCATCATCAAAGAGCACATGCACTATGTTAATATCATTTTCAGTAATTAAATAAATGATTAATGCTTCTTTTCTACTTTTGTTTTGTGTTTATGCAGTTGAGACTGATCTGCAATCCGGAGCACAATACAAGTATGAGGTGTGTAACTCATATATAGTTTCAGTTTTTTTTTTAATTAGAAGAAAAATATTGATTTCTTTGTAATATAAAAACAGTTACTTTGGATCATATTGGTGGCTTCTTGTGCTGCTTTGGTTATTCAATCTTTGGCTGCAAATCTTGGTGTTGTCACAGGTTTAATAAAAGTCAACTCTTTGGTTCTAAATTGTATACATCAAGTTATCAATTTGCTAATTCCATTTGGCTTAATATGATCACAGGAAAACATTTGGCTGAGCACTGTAGAGCCGAATACTCCAAAGTTCCAAACTTTTTGTTGTGGGTTGTTGCTGAAATTGCAGTAGTTGCTTGTGACATCCCAGAAGGCACCACTCTTTACTGTGTTTCAAAAAACGTTTATTTGATCTAATATCTCTGTTTGTGCTTATTTTCATAATATGTTTCATTTTTACAGTTATAGGAACAGCTTTTGCTCTGAACATGCTTTTTAGCATACCGGTCTGGATTGGTGTTCTTCTTACAGGCTTAAGTACACTTATGCTTCTCGCACTTCAACAATACGGGGTATCCTTTTTTTAACTATCTTTGATCGGTTTGATTTTAAGGTGCTGTGTTTGGTCAACTCTTATGATGTTTTTCTTATAGGTGAGAAAGCTTGAGTTCTTGATTGCATTTCTTGTGTTCACAATTGCTATATGCTTCGTCATTGAGCTCCACTACTCAAAGCCAGACCCAGGAGAAGTCCTACATGGTCTCTTTGTTCCACAACTCAAAGGAAATGGTGCAACTGGTCTTGCAATCTCTTTGCTTGGTGCAATGGTTATGCCGTAAGCTCACTCTCTCTCTCTTCACCCATCTTCGTTATAACTGTTTTTTTATATGCGAGCATGCGACCGTTCCTTTTTCCACAGGCACAATCTCTTCCTCCACTCTGCCTTGGTTCTCTCCAGGAAGATCCCACGTTCAGCTACTGGCATCAAGGAGGCTTGCAGGTTTTACTTGATAGAGAGCGGATTGGCTCTAATGATAGCCTTTCTCATAAACGTCTCTGTGATATCAGTAAGTGGTGCTGTTTGTAATGCGCCAGACCTAACCCCTGAAGACCGTTCTAAATGTGAGGATTTGGACTTGAACAAGGCTTCTTTTCTGCTACGAGTAAGTTTCTTTCTTGCTTTACTTGCTTCTGCTTTTGTTTCAGAACACTAAAGCTATGTTTTGTTTTCCTCTGTTTTGAAGAACGTTGTGGGTAAATGGAGCTCAAAGCTATTCGCAATAGCGCTCCTTGCTTCTGGGCAAAGCTCTACGATAACCGGAACATATGCTGGACAATACGTGATGCAGGGGTTTCTTGACCTAAGACTTGAGCCATGGCTCAGAAATTTCCTAACAAGATGCTTAGCTATTATCCCTAGTCTAATAGTTGCTCTCATTGGTGGTTCAGCTGGAGCTGGAAAGTTAATCATCATTGCCTCGGTAACACAAATCATATCACATCTCTAATCATATATATAAATGACTTACTACACTATCAAATCATTGATTGGATGAACTTTAAACAGATGATCTTATCCTTTGAACTCCCATTCGCGTTAGTTCCTCTTCTCAAATTCACTAGCTGCAAAACCAAGATGGGTTCGCATATAAACCCTATGGCGGTATGTAACTATCAAATCACATTTTCACTCAACCAAAGAGAAGAAAATAGATCGCCAACTATCTTCTAACTTCATGTGTTACTTTTTGTCTAACAGATTACAGCTTTGACTTGGTTCATTGGTAGTCTAATCATGGGAATAAATATATACTATATAGTAAGCAGTTTCATCAAACTGCTCATACATAGTCACATGAAGCTTGCCCTTGTCATCTTTTGTGGAATTCTTGGGTTCTCAGGCATTGCTATCTACTTAGCCTCCATAGCTTATCTTGTCTTCCGGAAAAACAGAAAAGCTAGTCCTCTCCTTGCTTCAACAAACTCACAAACTGTGGAGACACTTCCAAGACAAGACATTGTTGACATGCAGTTGCATGGTAAAGCGGCTCCATCAGATCTTGATTGAGTCTTGTTCAGTCATATCTTAAAACTTAGGATTCCAATAAAATTGGACTTAGACCAAGTCCACAAAGACCTCTAGACAGTACTAGTTAAAAGGTTATTAGACGTTATAAGTGTTGGCTTTTTTGTCATCTTTTTTTAAGGGATTAGATTCTCGTAGGTTTATTATATAAGGAACAATGTTACAATAACATCTGATATAATAAAAGCATTGCTTTAGCATATTATACATATGAATGGCCATATTATCAATTACAAAAAAGCAATCATATAGATATTTATATTTTTATGATTAAACAAATAACTTAGTCAAATCAAATGTATTACTTTAGAATAAAGCTTTTTATGGTCATATCCTGTTCTAAGAATCGATTATGACGTTTTTGTTCGATTCTTGAGGAAGAGGAAGATGCCCTTTCTCTTGCAAGCTCTTGACAGATTCGTAGAGAGATTGCTTGATGGGTTTAAACTCCAATCCTAAGTCTTTTATCTTTTGTGTGGTGAACTTGTATGGCTTTGCCCTCGGATTCTTCTCGTCCGAACACCTAGAAAGAATAAAAAAATATGTTAATCAACATACGAAATCTGGATAAGATTTCTTGTGTAACACTCTGAAGTAACGTATCAGTTATTGAACTAGGCAGAGGAGACACAAGTCGTGAAACAAGTGACCAAACTTTGGAGTAGGTGAAGGAAAAACATCTACACTTCCGGTTTTTTTTGTCAAATGGAGTTAGACCCGTGACATGACTACACCTTTTTAGTATAAACACAAAGACAAAAACACAAACATAAACACGTTTACACATATGGTTTTGTAGGATCTCTACGTCAGCAGTAGGTGATACATGACGTGGACCTTGTCTTGTGAGAGTTAGTACACACCAGTTTCACGAAAAGTGCACTAAGTAGTCACAAGTCACAATACCAAATACCACTCATGTACTTTTATCCAACTAATATTTTTTGAGTGGTAAAACGAAAACGTATTTATAATTTTCATTATTAATTGAAGTATCAGTAATAAAACTCATATAGTTTGTAAATCCAAGGTTATACTGATTAGACCGACATGATCATGTTGACTTTGATATAATTTTGAGCAAAGTGTTAAAAGAGACAAACGTTTGACTTACTTGGTCGGAAGAGGATACTCCGGAAAGAACTTAGCCAAAATCTCAACAACTTCCCCACGGTGAAGCGCGGTCTCGGCGAGGATGTAACGGCCTGAGGCGGAAGGTGATTCGTAGACCATAACATGACCTAGTGCAACGTCACGGACATCCACGTAGACCTGAGTCAGGTTAGCGTAGGTCTTGGCTGAGCCGGTGAGGTACTTGAGGATATGGACTAGGCTAGCGTTGACCGATGATTGGAGGGCTGGTCCAAGAACTAGAACCGGGTTTAGCACCAACAAGTCCACACCTTTGGCCTTGGCCGTCTCCCATGCTGATTGTTCCGCCACCATCTTCCCATAGCAATACCAATTCTACAAGGCACCAAAAAGGTTAGAATTCTCATATTGAAGTTTTCGTGCCAGACACGTAAACTTATGACGTCCACATGTATATTTGATTTCAGTTACTTGTTCACATAGATTTTGGTCGGTGGGGTTTCATTAAAAACTTTTTTTTTTTTTTTTTTGAACAAAGGCTTGGTTTCATTAAAAACTTCCCAAAGTTAAATAAAGATATATATATATATATATAATACCTTTGTGTTTTTGCAGAAATCAAGATCACTCCAACAGTTTTCATCAACTATAGTTTGAGGGTCACGGTTAGGGTTCATATACACCGCACCGATTGACGACGTGAACACAACACGCTTGACCTTGGCTTTAGCCGCAGCGTCGATCACGAACTTGGCTCCGTTCACAGCCGGCTCCAACATTGTCTCCTATTTACATTAATTGACAAGAGTCAAAAAAAAAAAAAATTAGAAAATATATTAATATATGGATCAACCAAGTTTTTGCTGTACTAACGGGATCATCGGTCATCGGAGAAGCCGTGTGAAAGACGCCATCGCAGCCATCGATAGTGGAACAGAGAGCTTCATAGTCGAGAAGATCAGCACTGTGAAGTGTGAGTCTTTCTTTAGCTCCCTGAAGCTCTCTGAGATGGTTGTTCTTGGGATCAGCTGGGTTCCGTACGGTTCCTCGTACCGTGTAGCCTCTCTCCAGAAGTAGCTTAACGATCCAAGAAGCTATGTAGCCGCCGGCTCCGGTGACACAGACGACTTTCCCGTCGGCAGGCATTTTTTCTGTCGGTTGAGCAAAAGATGGTTAAGAAGGTTAAAGAATGTTATGGGTTATGATGTGTCGTTACAGGGAGACTTTGTGCTTTGTATTTATAGAGAGACTTCAAAGCAAGTGACGGTTTTGAGGTTATGACTTAGCCGTATTTCACCTAACCATGGTAAAGAGTTGGTGAGTCTTCATAAGATAATAGTATTTTTTTTTTGTAAAAGAACAAACCGAAAACATTGAATAATTGTTTCTTGTGTTGATTTATGGAAAGACTAGTGTGGCTGTGTAGGTCTCGTGTATGATTAGTTAACGGGATTAATATTTATTTTAATTTACTTAAGAGCACTAGAGAAGTAGAAAAGTTTCGAAACT
This sequence comes from Erucastrum elatum, assembly GCA_900406325.1. Lineage (NCBI taxonomy): Eukaryota > Viridiplantae > Streptophyta > Magnoliopsida > Brassicales > Brassicaceae > Erucastrum > Erucastrum elatum. The sequence continues at coordinate 8,774 of OVBX01003735.1, read as the reverse complement.
ATAGGTGACACTGACAAGTGTAAATGCATCCAGGAAAGGAAAGAAAGGCCAAACGAAATCGTCAACTAAAGGTTTGTGAATCGTATAAGATCTTCCCTACAAATCTAGGAGCCTTGCTTTTTAAACTTTAGCTTGTTTCTCATGTTGTTTATTATCATTATATTGTTTTAGAAACCAAGTGGTGGTAAGAGAGGTTGAGAATATTGACAATTGACTCCATTGACCATCCGTATTTCAACTTATTAACCAATTAAGGGTTTGATTGGCATCGTCTGTGGATGTTGTGCACAGCACCAAATATGTTTACAGCCCTAAATCTACATCAGTCATGATTTATTCATTTTTATTAGTTCACAACCACTTTTTAAATTTACGTTAGTACATGTGCTGTAGAAAGACAAATTTTTACAAAAAAAAAATATGTACTTTCCAAATCTTTAGTTCTAGAGCCACAGTAAAATATTTAAAGCTTTAATCCTAGAGCAAAAATCTTAGAGCTACAGTCATTACCAATCATATCCTAAGTTGATGTATCTTCACTGAAAAAAATATTAGTATATCTTCTGCTGTCAATAAAAGTAAAAGTAGTACATCCTTGTTAATTGTACAAGACGAGAGTCTAATTCAAACCGTGTCCCGTCCAAAGATTGTTGAATGTGAATGAAACTAAAACTACACAGACGATTTCCTACTGGATTCCCTCGATACATAAGTCAAAGCCGCACGTTGTAAATGACTTAATTACCGACAGAGCAACGTGGCTCGTAACAGAGCACAAATCACTGTCACCGATTACCTTATTGGGCTTGAAAATATTATGAACTAATGGGCCTTAAATATATTAGAGAGCAACCTGACCATTTTCAACACCTAATCCGTATTTCTGCAACGGACCAACAAAGAAACTCTCCTTATGCTTCCTAAAAGTACAAGACGTGAGCAGGTGAACTGCCAGATGCAGTATGAGTATCTGTTTGTCGTCGTCGGTGGTCGTGGGGAGTTTGCCTTGTGACGCAAAGAATATTTGGATATATTCTAAATATTATTATTTATCAATAGAATAATTATTTTTATTGTTTTAGGGTTTTAATGATTTTCCTATTTTAAATTATATTAGGGTTTTTTATTTATTATATATAGGCATTTAAGTTTATAGTTGTATTCAGTTTTATGATGAATTAATAAAACAGAGATTTCAATACGAGCTTTATAGCACGGGAAAGAGTATTTCCAAATCCTAAAGAGGTTCTTATAAACTACTGAGAAGAGTATTCTCAACCATAAGAGCTTTTAATTAAGCATTGTCAAGAGTATTCACAAACCTTAGAAGCTTCCGCTACGTCAGTTGGTATCAGAGCTAGGTTCTTTTGATTTTTCAATTGAAAACGATTCTGGATGTCATGGTGAGTATTAGCATATATCTTATCAGAGCTGCGTTCGTTAACTTCGTTTGATCAAGATTCGAGGACGAACCTTCTTCAACCCGGAGAGAATGATGCAAAGAATATTTGGATATATTCTAAATATTATTATTTATCAATAGAATAATTACTTTTATTGTTTTAGGGTTTTAATGATTTTCCTATTTTAAATTATATTAGGGTTTTTGATTTATTATATACATGCATTCAAGCTATAGTTGTATTCAGTTTTATGATGAATTAATAAAAGAGAGATTTCAATACGAGCTTTATAGCACGAGAAAGAGTATTTCCAAACCCTAAAGAGGTTCTTATGAACCACTGAGAAGATTATTCTCAACCCTAAGAGCTTTTAATTAAGCACCGTGAAGAGTATTCACAAACCTTAGAAGCTTCCGCTACGTCACCTTGGTCGTTGGAGAAGGTGAGGCCGAGCTGGATGATGCTGAGGATGTTGACGTTGAGCTTTAGGGTTTCGTAGTGGTAATTGGCGTTTGATTTGAATGTTCCGACGGGGCGGACGAAGATTAAGATAAAAATATAATTTTCATAAACTATTTTTCATTTTTTTATGTACTACTTTTCTATAAACAATAATTTGAATGAAATTTGTCAAATTATATGTCAAAATAATAATTATACATATATAACTTTAAATATAATCAATATATCATGTATTTATATATTGCCGGATCGGATTGAATATTCGCTCTCTTAAATTTTAACATTTTTGATTTTCTTCGTTTTTGATGGATATTGAGTTTTAGTATTTGTAAAGTTATAGATATCTATATTTTTCGGGTTGGATCGAAACGAACAACAAATCAAATCAAAATATACGGATATTTTGTCCACTCCTACTCACAATATCCAGTTTAGGAGCCATGAGTTGTATGTGTTTGTGAAAATGCATTTGCAATAGACCCTCTAAAATATATAAAATTTTAGGGTCCTTCAAATGTCAAAATTTTGATTGAAGATACTAAAAGTAGTGTGTATATTTCTACATTATGTATCAGGTTCCATTTTTTGGTTTGAATATTTATCTAGTAAAATGTAATAAAAGGCAAAATCTCTATCTGTCTAACTATAGTATAGTTGGATCAACACTCCCTCCACTTTTGATAAGACCAAACCTATGCAGTACACTGGACCTAGGAAATATGTAATTTAATGGGCCTTCTATCGATCCAGTAGATGACCAACCATATCCGCTCTTGCTCAGACGTTACTGTTCTTTATTGTTTCGGTATTCTAGGGAATCAAAGAGATTGGCGGTGCAATAAGTGTAACTGGGAAACGAAAGTCATGCGGCTTGTTAATAACGAATTGTGCGGCTCGATGCAGAGTTCCATTAAACAAAAACTTGTCTATTTAAAGCAGAAGACAGAACATCAAAGGTATATAGNTAAAAAAAAAAAACAAAAAAAAAAAAAAAAAAAAAGGTGAACCCTAAGCAAAAGGTTAAAAAAGATTTGCAGATGAATTGGCTAAGAAAATTGTGGAAGAGATAATAGAAAAACGGGCGAACGAAATGATGAGGCAAAAAAATGAAGAGATAAAGAGAGTAAGAAAAGAGAAGAATGAAGAGCTGAAGAAAATTATTATTTTCTTAAGTTTTTTTTTTTACTTTCTTCAGCTCTTCATTCTTCTCTTTACTTACTCTCTTCAGCCACACTCAAAAGAAGGTATTGCTCACATGACTCAGCAGATCAAAAATCTCAAACGCTATGTGCCATAGCTTTTGAAATTAATCTCCATAGGTTTAAGCTGTACATATTAATATAGGAATGCGTCAGTTTAGTTCTATGTGCCATATTAATATTAATTCGGTGTCCATGGCGACGTAAGGGACGACTCGGCGGATATGATCCATCTCCTCGTGGAGGTTATGATCCATCTCCTCATGATGATGATGATGATGATACGAAGTGTGGAACCGGATCTAGAGGTAGACCCGATCCAGTTTCATCCAAATCTTCGAAAATTTTGAACACATGGATCAATTATGAAATTTCGGTTAAAAAAGAAATCTACAGATCGGTGGAATCGAACCTGGTAACGAAAAGAGGTGGGGAAGAGGCGGACGGCGATTGGTCGTGGCGAGGGTTTCAGAAGATGTGGTGGTTTATCGAAAGGGGAAATGGAAGGAGAATAAGTGATAATTGGCTGCCGATTATAGTTTGTAACTTCTTTTTTTGTCACAGAAAGTAAATATATTTTGTAACTTAATGTTTTTTGGTATAACAAATTAATTTGGAATATCATTTATATGATTTTCATAAACAGTTATCAGTTAGAATGAATTTTTACTACAAGTCTACAATTTCAACTATTTTTTCTCTTTAAAAAAATAATAATGTTGATGAATTAGCTTTTTTGATTTAGTTTTGTGCGAATAAGAAACTTCAATTTTTTTTTTAACTTGAAACTTAAATTTGGCACATACGAAACAAAGTTTCCCAACATGATTGGAGTTGGGACAATAACATATCACTTTTTCTTTCTAGCGTCAACTCTTTTCTTGGCACAATTGTTATGACGCTTGCTTTAACTTTGTACCTACAATAATGGGAGGAGCCTTAAGTTTTTAGAGCATTTTCAACAATATTCTATTTGAAAGGTTGTTGATAGAGTTTAGGGATGAGTTGCTTAATGATAAATTTCGAAAATATCGTCAATTTTTTTCTTCTTCTTGAAAATATAATTTCATAAACAGTCGTTCACCTGATTTTATCTACAAAGATATGTGTGAAAGATATGCGTGCATCTATATTAAAAATACATTTTGAAACAATTCTTATAAAATTGGCTGGGCAGTAAAGGAAGTTGAATTGGGAAACGAAAATTATGATTACGAAATCAATAACGATACGACTTTCATAATAATGAGTTGTGCTGCTCGATAAAGAGTTTTTTATGTGCATGCAGAGTACCAATAAGCAAAAACGTATCTGTTTAAAGCAGAAGACGGAACATCAGAAGTGAAAAGCAACGAAAAACAAAAATAAGATGGACGTTGATGAAGATATGAAGAGAATCGAAGAAGAGCTGAAGGAAACTAGGGAGGAGATAGAAAAGCTGAAGAAAGAGTTGAAAGAAGAAGAGAAAGAATTGAAAGAATTGAAAGAAGAATTGAAAGAAGTGAAAGAAGATCTCGAGAATTCAAAGAAGAAGATAGAAGAAGGGCTGAAGGAACTGACGAGGAAAAGGAATGAAGAGCTCAAGAAAGTAAGGAAGGGGCATAAAGAAGAGCTGGAGAAAATAAGGAAGGAGCATAATGAAGAGCTAAAGAATGTAATCACTGAGAAGAACGAAGTGGTGAGGGTAGTGATGAAGGAAAATGATAAAAAACTTGAGGAGAAGCGTTGTGAGCTAAAAGAGCTAGAAGATACAAACTCGATACTCATCACAAAAGAACGTCAAAGCATTGGAGAGATACAAGAAGCCTGCACGGAACTAATTAAGGTAACCTGTATATTTACGAGTTATTTTCATGTGTTCTCGAGGGCCGTTTGTATAACTTATATGTGGGTGACTGGGTGTCTCATGTAGTAAGTCTGTTTATGTATATGCATGCAGGGATTGACAGATTTATCGGATGAAAGATCCATGATCAGAGTAAAGAGGATGGGAGAAGTTGATGAAAAACCTTTTCTGAAAGTGTGCGAGCAGAGATTCAGTGGCGGAAACGTTGAGGTTCAACACGCCAAGCTTTACTCGAAATGGCAGAAAAACCTCAAGGACCCAGCATGGTACCCATATAAACGTGTTGGGGCTGGAGAAAACATGAAGGTTTACTTATGTCTCGTATTCTTTACCGTTTCTCTCTATATTGTTTTACTATTGGTTATTTTGCTGAATGGTATGGTGTGCTGTTGTGTAGGAAGTTGTGGATGATGAAGACGAGAAACTTAAGAAATTGAGTGAAGAGTGGGGAGAAGATGTGAAGAATGCAGTGAATACAGCACTCGAGGAGATGAACGAGTTTAACCCAAGTAGTCGGTATACAGTTCCTGTACTGTGGAATTTTGAACATGGGAGAAAAGCCACACTCAAAGAAGGTATTGCTCACATGACTGAGCAGATCAAAAATCTCAAACGCAAACGAACCTAAAAGGTACGTGCCAAAGCTTTTGAAATTAATCTCCCTAGGTTTAAGCTGTACATTTATCAATGTAGAGGAATGGGTCAGTTTCATTCTATGTTTTTAGCTTTGCATGAATTGGTTTTGTAAAAATATAATTGATGGTACTAGGCGCTTGTGTTCTTGTATTGCAGGAAGGAAGATGATTATTGAAGGATTACTATATGTGTTTTAGCGGCTTTTGTAATTCATAAGCAAGTAGCTATTTGTTTTTTTGTAATGAACTAACGGCTTTGTTACTTGCTAGTCAGTGTTTTTCATTTAGTATTATGATATTATCTAAATTTCTCATCGTCTTCCAGCTCGTTCGTCTGGTGACATGTTCTTAAGTTGTTGCCCTTTTCATGTTTTTTTTTCTCTATCTAGTCTTTACTTAAATCATCATTATTTGTTGGTGGGTTAAAGATTAAAAACAATCACCGTGAACGTCTAGAATACTAGGTAATCGACTATTTTTTTAAACGTGATGGTGAATACTTGGCCTGTAGTTATGGTGAATACTTGGATTCAATCACTCACCAGTCTAAAGCAGAGACCAAGCATCTCACAGTTATACACCATTTATATGTACTAAACAACTGTGGTAAATTGATCTAATCAAATCTCATATACAGGCCCTCGCATCACTCAACAACTGCAACACATAAGTAACAAAATTTCCCAACCTGATGATAATGCAGAGAAGAGTTTAGTTGCAATCATTATTAATTTTCCAATCCAACAGTCGAAACAATAATGGCATCACACCTTTTCTTTGGCACAAATGTTAGCATTAGCACGCTTGCTTTAGTTGGGTCGCGCTCAAATAACAATATTGGGACGAATTTCAAATTTCTTATACTATTTTTTATATGTTTTGTCCGAATTAAGAAACTCAGAAAAGTGTTTCCAAGTTCTTATCAAGTATAACACAATTAGGACTAAACACAATATATGACCAATAACTTTTCTTCAAAATATTTGGACCGGCCATATATATGATTTCATACACTGTGGTTCATATGATATCATTTGAAGGACCATCTTTTTTTTTTTTTTTGTGAACACAATGAAGGACCATCTTTAACCCTGAAATGAACGTTTTTCTTTTGCTGAATCAAACATTGAATCAATTATGCTAACCAAACAACTTAAGAAACAGAAGGGAAAAGAAGACAAAATAAGACTCAACGACTAGAGTGAAGTGACCCAGCTATATTTTTTGAAAAAGAATTCAAAAAACAAACAAAATAATTAAGAAAATATGGAATATAGTTGACCAATTCATGGTAGCCACGATTAGTGAGGGACAAAATTATTGGACCGGAATTTTTGATAATTTTTCTCGACCCTACAACATTTCTATTTAGTCTCTGCTCTCTTTTACACTTTGATACATCCCCCTTCAAAGTCATATCATATCCTTTTATATATACGCAACCAAAATAACCAGTCCTAATTTCTTTTCCCTAACGATGTTATTAACACACACATTGACACCCTACATTAATACATGCTATTGTCAAAGATATTGTAAAAGAGACTAGCTAGATACATTAAGTATGGATTGTGCATAGAAAAGTAAGTTAATTAATCAGAATTACCACAAAAGAGAGTAAGTAAAGCATATGATTAAGGAATCCGGTTAGAAAAGTTGATCCAATTATACAACATGACACTATCATTATATCTGTAAAACCTGCGATGTGACGTCGGGCTTTAGAACAAACAGTCGCTTCACCATCTTTGAACGGTCCTGATTAGTTCCTCAACCCCCAATAATCCAACACCACCACACATTGACACACACATAGCTTTATATTTTTATTAATTTGTATAATTAATACATAATGATTCGATTTTTACCAAATCTATTCTTGTCTTTTTGCTAATCATTCCATGACGCAATGTGACTAAACTTTAAGTGGATGGACGAAATTTAAATGGTAATCTTAGTCCTATGAGGTATAAATTCTTCGAATGTATGGAGACCTTTAGTTGTGCATATATAATATTCTCAATCAAATCGAGACCATTAATTTCCTTGGTTTATAAAACTTTACAAATAGTGTGTCCTGCAATACTGGCATAATTAAGAAAAATGCTACTTAGGAATAAGTTATATATGCGAATAAAGGTCTACAAACAGATTCTTTAGAGAAGAAACTATCACAAATAGGAACTGTAAGCGAATTATTAGAATACCGACAAATCACAGGTATATCTTTAATTTGACATGTAAACATGATTGAATCTTGTTTTATTTGTAGCAAATAAGATAAGAGGTAATGTCAAAAAAAAAAAAAAGACAAGAGGTAATAAACCCCAGCTGTACTTTATGACTATCATATGTATATCTTGTTTTAGTATTTTTGTAAAGTCATCAATAGTTGGGTTTGTAACTCTATACACTTGCATTGTGTAGTATAATTCTATCATTTAGTTTTATCCAGAAATATATCTTTTTTTTGACCAATTATCCAGAAATATATCATCCTCTCAATGGTATGTATGGCAGAACGTTTGTAAAAAAAGTGAATGGCAGACTTAACTAATATATGAATGGTAGAAACTTTTGTTGTTCCACTTATTTTCATGCAGTATTAATTTCCTTGAAGTTTTTTTTCTAGTTTTGTTCAAATAAAATTCAAGTCTTAAATATTTTATTGTTACTTCTCAAACCAAGAAGTTCCTAGACCCTTTCAAAGAGTATGTCCAATTATTATTATTATTATTATTATTATTATTANATTATTATTATTATTATTATTATTATTATTATTATTATTATTATTATTATTATTATTATTATTATTATTATTATTATTATTTTATTAATATTATTATTTATTGTAGAAAAAATATACACAGAGGTTAACTAAATATAGTTAAACCTCTATTAATCAATAATATTAAAATTATAATGTTTTATTAATTTGTAGAGTTAGTAGTTTATAATCTATGAAACTAGAGTAGTTTCTTTTCAGATTATTATACTTTATGAAATACAAATATTTAATTTTAGCACATATATATATTAATTATAAACTTTAGTAATTTAGCTTTCACATTGTTTTATTAAATTATTTGGTTCATATGAAATTTGATAGAAAAATTAATTTGATAAATTTCATCAAATATTAAGTAAAAAAGAAATGAGACTCCAGTGTGAAAATAAAACAATTACTATTTTTTGTATGAATATAATATATATATATATATATATA
>OVBX01003734.1:831-16102 GCA_900406325.1 Erucastrum elatum | reverse complement strand
ACCTAGTGAAGGTTACTTTAAAACAAAAGACTAGTGAAGGTTACTAGGTTTCTTTTGTAACGGCTATACACACAACACACTCATGTTTTAAAACTATGACGTAGATTCTCATGCTAAAAGTCAGAGCCTGAAACTAGAGTATTAAGAGGGCAAACCAAAACAGAAGATAAATAAAAGTATATAAAGGAGAGAAGGATTTTAAGAAACAAAGGTGAGGTGGTGCGTAGACGATAACCAAGGTGGTGAGTATAATGACAATTTCTTGAGGTTAGGTGTGTATAATTGGTTTGATTATCTCTAAGAACTAAATTATCATGGTGAGTCGTACGAGATGTTTTTGACATTAGTCAGAAGATATTCTAAATTCGGATCAGATAATGTAATACATTTTTGGGGTAATCCATTATATAAAGTGCGAGAAAATTCGGATCAGATAATACATTTTTGGAGTAATCCATTATATAATACTAAGTGCGTTTCTTTCGGAACCTATCAAAATAGCTGATAGGGCTTATCAAAATAATATATGTTTATATACATATATATATATATATATATATATATATAAAGGATAAAATAGAAATTGTGATTTTGATGTTCTTATTATAAAATAAAAAATAAAATAAAGTCCTTATTCTCAATTGTATTGAATAAATTATATAGTTTTAATTTTTTTTAGTAAATACGTGAAATATCTGTAACTTTCATGTTTTTTATGTATCTTTCATATCTATCTATACTAGTATACTAGTATTTGAAAAAATAAAATTGCTTAGTTGTCATGTTCTCCATAATTTTATGTAGTTTTAGTTATTTGTCATGTTTTTTTTATGATTTTTACTAATGATTAACTATTACTCTTAATAAATAATTAATTCATTAATATATAATTACGTATAAATTAAAAATGAATTAATCTATAATTATATATAAATTAAAAAAAATCAACATATAGTTAAATCTAATTGTTCATTAAGAGTAATAATTTAAATTTCATTGATTGGATAGTTATCATTATCTAATAATAGTTTATATTAATTAACCATAAACTAAAAGTAAATAAATATATAATTGGTCACTAACTAAAAATGATTTTTTTTGTATGGAATGTTAAATTTAATTCAAAAAGAAAAGCCCTTTTTACAAACTAGTGTCCTCTCCTATGATATTCTATACAAGCTTTGAAAATAAAAATCAAGAAACTCAAACTACTTTAACCCAAAAATCTTCTCCATCACAAGCTTCAACTCAAACCCATATCTAGCTCTCACTCCAACTAAATAACCAGCTCTCACTTCTACTGGATTTCATCCTCCCTCTCTACCTAGCTCTCACTCCTACTAGGTATCCAGCACTCGCTCCTACTGGAAAACAACACCCCTTCCTCATCACAATCTCATAATCATGCTCCAAACTTATCATAAACCCACTCAATGTACATGATCTCTTGTACTGAACCAGAACTTCATCCCATTCTCATACTCATAATCCCCTCTCCTCCTGATCACAGTAAAAATATTTCGCATATTCTTATCAAGATTTCGGACTATGACTGGAGCTGGAGAAGGATCCTCCCCGTGTCTTCTCCTATTTCGTTTCCTCCAAATCATGTAAACTGCAGACTGAAACATGTATCTCACAGTGAACGTCTGAACTTTACTCCATCTTGTATCTCCCACTATTAATCTTATAAGCTCATCCCAGTTGTTAGTGTACTGATCTCGCAAAACTCCTCGCATTAAAGCATCCCAAATCTGATCAGAGTAGCTACATTCAAAGAATAGGTGACTCAAGGTCTCTATAGGTTCTTGGCAAAATTTATAACTTGTATCAACGTTAGCATTCCAACACTTCATTCTATCCTCCGTTGATAATCTTCCTCTAAGAGCTATCCAAGCAATAAACGAATGCTTAGGTGTGGAATGTTTAAACCAAATCCCTTTATGCCAAGAATAGAGTTGATGCTTATCACGAATATTGAGCCAAGTTTCTCGAGTAGAGAAAACCGTCTTATACTTCCCTATTGCATTCCTCCATAGAGAAATATCCTCCTCTTCAACCCAGTTCTCTTTATAGCTTACAATTTTCAGTTCAACTCTGTTAAGAATTGTCACACGATGGTTTCTTCTTCTGTGTCTCCGACACTCCTCCACCATAGCATTAACTGGAATTCCCATATCAATATACCTCCCCTCCCCACACAGATCATTCAAACATCCCAGAGTAGACCATTTTTCATACCAAAAAGAAGTTTTCCTTCCATTATGAACCTCCACCCCATATAACTGTTTAGCTATCTCACGACATTTGAGAATTTTTCTCCACATCCAAGAGCCTCCTTGAGTATCCTCTTTAACCATCCATATTGATCCCTTCCTTATTAGATATATTTTGATCCAACTTACCCATAAGGAATTAGCAGAGAGAATTCTCCAAATAAGCTTGAGACAACTCACTTAATTTACTTCCTTTAAAGGCCTCAAACCCAAACCCCCTTCCTCCTTCATCTTACAAATATCAATCCAAGAGATTTTAGCTTTCTTACCATTAAGCTCCGGCCCCGACCACAGGAACGCTGAAAAAAGTCTCTCTATCTCTTTGATGCAGCTATTTGGAAGTTTGAAGGCAGTCATCCAGAAATTGGTTAAACTTCTGATAACAGAACTTATCAACTGCAAACGCCCAGCGTAGGAAAGAAATCTTCCTGTCCATGATCCAATCCTTTTCCTGATCTTCTCTATCAGAGGAAGAAAGTCCGAGATAGTCATACTCTTCGTTAGGAGTGGTAATCCCAAGTACCTTACTGGAAGCCTTCCTGTTGCAAACTGAAAATGACGAATCATCTCTTCTTCTCGTTATTTATTCCCAGCCATGAATAAAAAAAAATTCTCCATACTGTTTTTTAAACCACTCATCTTATCAAAATGATCAAAAACTTTCAAGAACCCTTCAACTGAGTGTGTTGTTCCATCAGCAAAAATCATCAAATCATCAGCAAAACACAAATGCGTGAGATCAATATTCTTACATTTCTGATGGTAACCAATATCTCCCCTCTTAGCTGCCCCATCTAGCATCTTGGATAAGACATTCATGCAAATCACGAACAAATATGGAGAGAGAGAGCAACCTTGCCTTAAACCTCTCTTACTCTGAAAATACCCTGCTAGTTCTCCATTTACTTGGACTGAGAATGAAGCTGTGGTAATACAACGATCAATCCAGCCAATGAACTTATTCGGAAGACCCAATGCTCTCAGAATATTCAGTAGAAACGACCACTGCACTGAGTCAAACGCTTTGGAGATGTCTACTAGTAATGCACATCGAGGAGAGATATTATCATTATGATAGTCCTTCACAATTTCCGTTGCAAGCAAAACATTTTCCATTAGAAGGCGCTCCTTAATGAATGCCGACTGGTTCAGAGTGATAAACTTTGGCAATATACTCTTCAGCCTGTTAGCAATAATCTTCGATATTACCTTATATAGCACATTGCATAAGGATATGGGTCTATAATCCTTCATCATTTTCGCTTCCTCCTTCTTCGGTATTAAGGCTAAGATTGTAGAGTTCAAACCTTTCGGCAAGAAACCTTTGATGAAAAAGGATTGAATAGCCACTGTGATATCCTCCCCAATAATATCCCAAGCATCTTTGAAGAATTCACAAGTGAATCCATCAGGCCCTGGAGCTTTATTGCTTGGCATTCTAAACAGAACTTCCTTTATCTCTTCCCTCATTACTTCTTTATCCAGCTTTACACAATCCACTTCACTACATTTGAAATCCAACATCTCAGATAACTCTTCCACAGATATTCTCTCAAATTCCAAAGGTTCTCTCCTCATAAACTCATCTTCTGACTTAGCTATTGATCCATCTTCCCTCTGGATCTCATGAATAGCATTTCTAACTTCACGAATTTTTGTTGAGCAGTGAAAGAAATGATTATTACCATCCCCCACATCTAGCCAATGAACCTTTGATGTTTGCTTCAAAAAGACCTCCTCCAAGCTTGCTAGATTTTGCCATCTATCATAAGCCAAACTCTCACTTCTAATCGCTGCCACAGTAAGTTTCCAAAGTTTCTTTTTGCTTTAAGCATAGCTCTTGATATGCTTCTCTTGTCTTCTTGGGAAGATCACCCAGCTTACTTTTACTAAGAACTCTCAAAGGCTGTTTCAGAGCTTTTAGTCTCTTCATAAGCATAAACATCGCTGAAGTCGAATGAAATAAAGATTCATACCCTCTCCAATGATCTTCCATTAAAGGCTTGAATTCCTTCATCTTCGAGATTACATTTGTGAACTTGAAAGGCTTTCTTTTCCTTTCTCCTTCCTTTTCCAATTGAATTCTACATCTTAAATGATCAGAGCATCCTCCAGGCTCAAATACACAGTAAGCTCTCGAATCATTTAGCCATTCCTCATTTACAAGAACTCTATCCAGCTTTTTACATATCAGACCCTCCTCTCTTTTGTTGCACCAAGTATACTTTGCTCCATGGTAGCTCAAATCTGTAAGTCTGCAGTATCTTACTAAATCCTGAAAGTCCCTCATACCCACCGGTAGTCTTGGAGAACTTTCAAAACCAGAGTGTTCTCCTCCCTCTAGAATCTCATTGCAGTCACCAACCAACATCCACTTTTAGTTTTTAAACATGGGAGCATCTTGATGATCTCTCAACTCTTCCCATAAACTCTTTCTTTCCTCCATAGCATTGAACGCATAGATAAACGAACAAAAAAATTCCTCAGGTTTTCCCGGAAGAAGAATTGAACAAGTGATAAGTTGAGCACTCTTATACACTGGTGTCATTCTTACTTCTGATCTCCAAAGAACCCATAACCTTCCGAGTCTGTTATACTCATAGTTCGATAAGAAATCCCAACCATGAAAAACCTCATCCACAATCCTCTCTGCTTTCTTTTCCTTCACCCTTGTTTCTATGAGACAACCAAAAAGAATAGACTGATCTCTCACCCATTTCCTTACCACTTCATGTTTTGTAGACTTGTTGAACCCTCTCATATTCCATTGAATTTCATTGATTTGAAAATTATCATTATCTAAAAATAATTTATATTATATTCTAAAATCTTTATTAGCGTTAATGAACAATTATATTTGTTAACATATAATTAACCATAAATAAAAAAAACTTTATTGATAATCAATCCTTGTATAAAAATAGGTTATCTTGTTTTCCTTATTTCTCATGTTTTATGATTTTGACTAATGATTAATTATCACTCTTAATGAATATTCATATTTATTAATATATAATTAACTATAAATTAAAGACAAATTAATATATAATTAACCTTAGTTAAACAAAATTCTTGACTATCATTATCTAAAAAAAGTTTATATTAATTAACCATAAACTAAAAGAAAAAATTAATATATAATTGGCTATTACTTAAAAATGAATTTCATTGATTTAATATTTATGATTATGTAAAATATAAATTATATTATGTTCTAAGGTCTTTATTAATGTTAATGAAAAATTATATAATTAACCGTAAATTAAAAACAAATTTCATTGATAATCATCCTTGTATAAAGATAGTTAATGTTGTGTTATTTAAACAAATATTTTCCATTATATTTTATTAGAAATTTTTAAATTAGAAGATAAGTCCATATCTATATTTTATATAATATTAATTTATATATTAGTATTTTCAAATTTATTTTACGCAATAAAGATAATTTTATTATATTGACAAACTTTGTCATATCTAAAAACTTGATATTTAATTTATCTATCTATACTATTATTTATGAAGTGATTTGACTTATGTGTCATATTCTCCTTAATTTTAGATTTTTGTTTTACTAATTTGTCGTGTTCTCCATGATTTTATGCTTAATCAATGATTTGCATAAATATTTTTCATATATTTTAATAGTAATTATATTTATCTTGATTTTATCTACATATTTCTTAATTATTTTTTTTTTAATTTTATATACCTATATAATAATTAGATTTATTATTATATTAAAATATTAAAATATTATAAAAAATATTATAGAAATTTATTTATATTTTTATAAATATATATAAACTATATATTTTTAAAAACATATTAATTTTATTAACGATGTTTATAAGCTGTAACAACAAATTTGATTTATATTTGTTTGTTAATGTGACTTTTTGTAGTTTTTTCTAATTATTATTACAGTTGCAAAAATAACATTTATTTGATATTTAAGTTGAAAATTAATATTTATTTTATTTTAATATTTTTATGAGAATGATATTTAAAAATATTTTTAAATATGCTCAAAAAGAGAATATTTTCAAAATATTATTTTTTATTTAAAACATGTACCTTATATTATAAACCTAATTATGTTTACTTTTAATTTCTTTCAAGAGTTTCATAGAGTTACGACTTTGTTTTAAGTAAAACTCCTTTAGAAGGCTATTATATAAAGAAAAGCATGATTTTATATTTTTAATAAAATATTTTCCAAAATAATAGTTATAATTATTAAATCTTGAAAGTTAAAGACCACTTGAATATAAAAAAATGATTTAACAATAAAGCAATATCATTCTATAGAAAGTAGCAATTTCTATTTTAGAGTAAAAAAAATATAGATTGATTATAGCTTATTTTTCTCTATTATAGCATTTAAAAATTAAAATAACAATAGATATAAAATGTTTTTGTCTTATACATTACATATTAATTTTTTGTTTGTCAATATCGTCTGTTTGCGTGTTTATTTATTTATTATGGTATGTATTTTAAAATATAATTATAATCAATATTTTAATTAAAAATGATTCATATAATATGTAAAGTTGGATTGGTTTAACATTATTGTGTTTTTGATTTATTTTGACATTTTGATATCTTCAAAATTTTGGCTTGAAAACGTCAATTTTTATTAAGAATTATGTATTTGCTTATTTAATTATATAAACCAATATGTTTTAAATTAATATAGTAAAAACTGATTAGAGATAACAATATATTTTAAAATAAATGTATTTTTTATATTTTAACTAATAATACATTTACTAATAAATATCAATAAAAGAACTGTGCCTGCAAATGCGGGCAAGACACCTAGTTACTATATATTTCAAAAGCATTAGTGTTTGTAATTTTTGTTATTTGATAAAATATATTTATGTTACGATAAAAACTTGTATATATAATGAGTTTATTGTTCAATTTTATTAAATATTTTGACTTTGTAAAAATTAATTTAGTTTATTTTTTTTTCAACGGATAATGCATTTATTTTAAAATATTTACAAAATATTATGTCCGCACGTGAGGACAAAATACCAATTTTTAAATAAAAAAGAGGAAAATATAGTGGGGGATTTTAGCATATCTTGGAATATGTGAATGAATAGTGAATATTCCAAAAGGTGTAAAGAAATGACCAACCAAAAATATAAATGATATAAAAGGAAGACATCCTAAGAAATCTTCTCGAAGAAGACTTAAGAAGTTTTCTACGTTTATTTTTATTAAACTTCAATTTCTCTAAACTTAAAATGAATTTTAAATATTTTATTGTTAATTCATGTTTATTAGTCAATATTAGAACTCTTGAGTGGAATTCAAATTTTTTATTAATTATGAGGTTAC
The DNA here is from genome assembly GCA_900406325.1 of Erucastrum elatum. Classification (NCBI taxonomy): domain Eukaryota; kingdom Viridiplantae; phylum Streptophyta; class Magnoliopsida; order Brassicales; family Brassicaceae; genus Erucastrum; species Erucastrum elatum. The sequence goes on along the minus strand of OVBX01003734.1, from coordinate 8,468 downwards.
AAACATTCATGTTTATTAATATTTCTAACCGATTCGAGAAGACTTCTCGGAAAGTCTTCTATTTGTTATTGTATAATTTTTATTTTCAAGAGATCTAAGTAACTTATTATTTATGTTTTTTAATTTTCATAAATGTTAAGTAACTTCAAGAAAATAAAGCCATGTGAATTAATGTGTTTTTAGATAAAAGATATAATTTTTAACTTTCATAAAATTTAAAATTTCAACTTTCACTTAAATTTAAATTTCCCACTTAAATTTCTGGCTTATTTTTTAGTCTCCCGCTTAATCTGCAGAGAAAACTTCTGGAGTAATCTTTCAAGAAGAAGTTTCTGAGAGAAAACTTAACTTGTTCTTTCATTAATTTTAAGAGAATTTCGTTAAGAAGTCTTATGTTATTGATAATATTAAAGGAATACTTCTCATACGACTTTACTGAAGTCTTCTGAAAATTATTCTAGTGATAATATTTGATTTTTTTGTGAGTTTGCATAGTTTTTTTTAGAATCTTCTCCCTTAGTCTTAGTATCAATAACTTCAATAATATTATAGACATTAACATATTTACCAAATTATTTTTATTAACATCTTTTCAATTTTACAAAATAATTCACAACTAAACGAATACATATATACAAATCATAAAACAAACCATAAACAAAACTATTACAATTGGATCTTGGGATCATTCCTTTTGACATAGATAAGCTTGAACTCCACTTAAGTGACAAAATAATTCAGAAGACTTCCAAAAACGTTAAAAGACATCAGAAGACTTCCTAGTAAGTTTTCCAAAAAGTCTTCTTAGAAATCTTCTAAAGTCTGATTCAGATCTTAAAAAACCCGCAAACTCAAAAACGTTCAAATGGCACCAACAGAAAAAAACTTCATTTTTGTTTTCTTTAAATAATAAATAAAAAGTCATATTATGTTGAATCTAAAACTTGTAATAATCTAACATATAAAACACTCAGAATACATATTTAAAATTTATAGATCTATTTTTAAAGTAATGAAAGATAAAAACCATATAATGAAAAATCTACAAAAAAAATTAAATTTATGAGAAAGACATTAGAAAATGAATTTTCAAAATTTATTGATCTACCTTTAAAGTACTGAAAGATGAGAACAATATAATGAAAATCCTGCAAATCGAGATAAATTAGTGAGAAAAACATAAGAAAAATGAAAAATTGATATAATATTTTGAGTTTCCAAGTTCAAAGAAATTAGAGAGAGGTTAAAGAGTTTTAGAGTGAAAAATATTATATTTTTGTTGCAAAAATTTGAGAAGAAGATAGGGAATGTGTAAATTTACTTCACATAGAGAGACAAAAATATTCAAATTAGGTTAAATATGTTCGATTCAGAAGACTTCCAGAGAAGTTTATAAACCTTAAATTTACTATTTGCCGAGAAGATTTCCCCATATGTCTTATAGTTTATTATTCTAATTGAAGACTTTTGAAAGACTTTTGGAAAACTTCGATTTAAGCAAAAAACTGAATTTCTTCTAAAAATTTAAGCGGAAATCCTAAATTTTACTAAAATTTAGACACAATATGTCAGAAGATTTGTTGACTTATGTGAGTCTTCCAGACCTTATAATCAAGAAACTAAGCAAAAAACACATTTTTAAACTTAACAAATACTTAGAAAGTTATTAAATCAAGTTATTATATAGTCACTAAACAGATATATGTCAAATTATTTTTTTAAAAAGTATATTAGATTTCAAAATCTAGCCGTAAAAATACTAAAAATATTATAACTTATGTGACCAAATCCTAAACCAAAGACTATTATGATTCAATCTACATTTACTCATTTATGTTGAAAATAATTCAATTTTAGTAAAACTAACTTTACATAATTTATAAATGTTTATTATTATATTATTTAATTTTTTTCTCCATCAAAATATTTTTAAGAAAATTTATTAATTAATCTTAAGATCTATTACATGAGAAGACTTTTCCCGGGAGACTTCTGGAAAACTCTGATTTAAGCGGAAAACCTAAATTATTCTATTAGTCTAGGCGAGATTTTACTAAAATTTAGGCATGATATGTCTGAAACTTTCCAAGAAGTTTTTTGCGAGTCTTCTAGACCAAATAATCAAATAATTACGCAAAAATACATTCTTAAACTTAGAAGATACATAGAAATGTTTAAATCAAATTATTAGATAGTCACTAAACACATATGTGTTAAATTAAAAAAAATATCTAACCCTTAAAATACTAACAATTACCAAACCATAAAATATCATAACGCAATATACTTTTACTCATCTATGTTAAAAATAATTAAATTTTATTAAATCTAAATTTATATCATTTATAAATGTTAATTAGTACATGATTTCAATTTTTTCTCCATCAAAATATTTTTTATAAAAAATGTTAAAATTATTTTAAAGATTTACTAAACGAGAAGAATTACTTACGAAAATGTCCTTCTCAAAAGTTTTCTCAAGTGGAATGTTATAATTGTAAAACTCAATACATTATTTTTATCTTGTCATAAAAGAATTGTTGTAATTTTATTAGCCTTTTGGGTTATGTTTTTATTTGATTGAATTTAGAATATATATTTTTATATTCAAAATCAAAATTTTGAGTCATTTTTAGCAAATTTTCCATGGTAATACGGTGAAATATTTTTCATTGTTATTGGGTGCACCTTAATTATATGATAATAACTTTTTACACTTTAAATAATTACTGATTTAAAAAAAAACTTTATATGAAATAAATTTTTTCTATAATTTACTTTTATATTATTGTAAGATGTCAATTTATACTTAAAATATACTGAAAATAAGTTAAATAATTATAATAAGAAGTAAAGTATTTTTTACTAAGTTTAATATATTTGTTAATTTCCGAATAAATTTTATCAATACAATTTATATTTTACTATTCCGCAATCCAGTCAGAGAAAAATATTTATCACGTCGTGTTTGTTTTATTCAGTAGATTTAGAGTTGTCTACAGTTCAATTATTTTTTCCAGTGATTCATTGAGATATGTTTTACCAATGTAAATTGATGGTAAAAGTAAAAAAAAGAAGGTGACAAATCACTAAACCTGGGGGGTTAAAAACCCTACACAACCACCACCGTCTCTCAGTCGCAGCATCCCCACCATGTCAGAGCGTGACCGCCGCGAACGAGAGAGGGATAGAGACCGTGAACGCGACCGCGATAGACGCCGAGACAGAGACGACCGTGACCGTCACCGCCACCACAGCAGGCGCAGAACTCCCTCTCCAGATCCCCCCTCGCGGAAACGGCCTCGCCGCGACTCAGCGGAAGACGACGACAAAGAAAGGAGTCGCAAACGAGATGTGGCGAAGGAGGAGCAAGCTAAGAAGAAGAAAGAGGAGAAACAACAACCAAGCGGCGGAGGAGGAGAGACGGAGGAAGGAATGGATGTGAATGAGATTGAGATGATGAAGATGTTAGGGATCCCTAGTGGATTCGACTCTACTAAAGGGAAGCATGTTGAAGGCGCTGACGTCAGCGGGATTAGGGCTGTTACCAAGCGACAGCCGAGGCAGTATATGAACCGTCGCGGTGGATTTAACCGTCCTTTGCCTGCTGAGCGTAACCGCTAAAGGTTAGGGGCTTCTTTACAAAAACCTTCCCAAAGTTTATATGTCTTTCTTGATGTTACCACAGCCTAGCTTCTTACATCGATTAAGATGTGCGAGAGTCATTTACCCATAGGTCTCTCGACTGCTGAGTTTATAAATTACTGTGTGGACATAGAGCCCACATCTCTTACTATGAAGAGGTTAAGTCATTTCAAATTTTCATGATCCTTAACTAGAACCTTGTTGTTGCGACTCTTTGCACTTAGTTTCTGATTATTGAAATAATCATTTATTTCCCTCTCCTCTAAACCTATCTTGCAGGTCCTTGTCATGCTGTCTTAAACACGAGGTCTGATGATGAGAGTTCGAGCTGATATGTAGTTCAATTATTTCCCGGTCTCTGTTCTAATGTCCTTAGAGAACGAACATGTACTCTCTGAATTTATAGGCATTCTCATGAGTTATCTTTTAGGGGGTTTAGAGTTGTCCATGATGTGTGTGTAATCTCCAGGCTCTAACTTTTCCACTATGATTTAGTTGAGTTTTGCACTATACAAGAAGCGCACTTGTGTGTTGATTCCAAAATTGTCGTTATGAACACAAATGAAGCAAATTTGATTTAGAAAAAAAAAAAGATGGATTCAAAAAGATTTAATGCCAGAGCTTGAGGCAGATTCCAGCAGGTACAACACCAGTTGTTAATGATCTCTTGCTCAGTATGCATTCTGAGAATGTATCTACAAGCTGTTGTCCCAAAGAAGACTGATCATCCATGAATATCTCAACAAAAACTTCACAACTCTTCTCGATGAGTAGCTCTTAAGCTATACCATGTCAACAACCTTTCCCTAAAATCTCTAGTTTATATACCCTCGCCCTCAACATCTAATGACTAACGGTCTTTCACGATTTGACCAAGTCTTTACCGTGTGTAATGTGTGTGTGTGCGCTTAAAGATGCTGGAGGGAAGTGAAGGGCGCGAAAGAGACTCGGTTTTGTTACCATGTTTATTTAGGACAGAAGCTGTACAAGGAGGTATCGGAATCTGTTAGAATTCATGTATTAGGCGGTGTCGTAGTGAAGAAGCTCACTCATTCTACAAATACTTCAAAGGACTACTATTTAGCTATATGTAATACAAATTATGATGTAGCTATTAACATGTTAACTGCTGTTTACCAAAAAAAAAGTTAATTACTCTATAAAAATTTTAACATTTTTAATTTGCCAATAAAGATTGTCGGCTCAATTTTGATATTAGCTAGACTTAGGCAAACACCAAGAACGGCTAGACCGTGTTTTTCAGTAGAATGGCACGTACGATATCTTGGACTAGTTTAGAACGGATCAAATTTTGGTAAAAGAGAGACGAATGCATTCATTAAGATTAATTTGTTAGAACACATAAACGACTGATTAAACAGAATGGTTACTATTAAAAATCTTACAAAGTTGAAGACGACAACATGAATATTATTAAATCACTCGTAATCCTTAACCTATCTCCGATCTTTGGAGGAAGATGATAATGAAGAAGAAGAAGAAGAGCTCGTTCTGTAATCCTCAGACTCCTTAGTTCTCTCCAATTCACCACAAGAATTCGAACCACCGTGACGGGCATTCTTATAATCTGATATATGTATCATACATGCAAATTAAATGTTTGTGTAAAGTGTTTACACGTATATACATAAATAAAAAAATTAAAATGTCATTTCTAATATTGAAACTTAAACTAACTGAAGAATCACGATATTCTACTAATAATAAACCTTAAATCATGATTTGCATAAATGTTTGATATATATATATATATATATATATATATGTGTGTGTGTGTGTGTGTAACGCTTAAGTTACCTCGACTAAGCATGCTTTGGCTTGACCATTTAGAGAAATATTTGTTACGAATATTCTTCCACTTCCAAAGCTTAAACTTCGCCGGAAAAAGAGAACGTTTATTTGATTCTCCGAACGAAGGTTTAGTGAGGCTACGGCTGAGGTGTGCCGGAGGAGGAGTAATCGGAGGAACGATTTCTTCAGGGGGAGGATTGATCGGAGTTCCTGGCTGCATTTCCCACTTGAAAGGAACTCCATCGTCGAGACTCCGATGATGGTAATAATAAAAGAGTCTTGAAGAAACTCCCACCGATGAGCTTCTTGAGATCTCTGATCCTCTCCTGCATAAGTTATCCTCCATCAACAATGACGAAGCTTTTGGTGTTGGAGTTGTGTTTTTGTGTTCTTGATTCATGATGAATGTTCGTGTGAAGAGATAGGGGCAAGAGAGAAGAAATGTGTGAGTATTTTGCTGGCTGGATCATAAAAGATATGAGAGCTTTGAGATTTATGGAGATGATATTAAATGAAATTATACGTATATATAATTAAGGAAAGACAGAGATCCTATCCAGTGTAAATGGGGTAAGAATGGTTTATCAAAAAAAAACATATTAAGGTTACATGGGTTTAGTATTTCAATCTTAGACGCACATTATTATTACATGTAACGGGTTTGATCATTATGAGTGTGATATCATTTTAATAACAAGGGTTTGAGTTTATTTCACACAAACAGCCTCTGTTGCTTATATCTCTGCCCTCTGGTGGCTTGTTTGGTTGCTTGTGCACCCTAAAAATANATTTCACACAAACAGCCTCTGTTGCTTATATCTCTGCCCTCTGGTGGCTTGTTTGGTTGCTTATGCACCTAAAAATGTGTAACTACGAGACGAATTTGTAAAATACATCAAAGTTTAATCAAACTAGTTGTAGTTTAGTAGTTTTCATCGATTTAGGTGAAGGATAATATCACATTTAGTTAGCAAACCCCAATATTTATTCTAAATAAACGAGTTAAGAAACTCAATTAGCCGGTAGAAGAAATAAACTATCACAATCATAAACTATCACAATCAAAAACATTTATTGCATATATTTTCCATTAAGGAAATACTGCTGTAATTGCTTTATAGAGAAAGGCTTGAATGTTTTTTTTAGTTATCTAAATTAAATATTTGATTTCCTTATATGTATCTTTTCTTTTGTTAAAACTTAAAACTCACATTATATATGTGGGGTTCATGTTAACGCGCTCTTCATTTATTGTTGGGCTTACAAGAAATAGCCTTTCATTGAGCTCGTACTTAGCTGGTTTATTGAATTTAAAGAAGATAATTGAGTTTTTGAAAGAAAATTACATTGTCTGTGTCATAATCAAAACATAAGAAAGAATCTCTGTCCGTCGATCTATCTTGTTAAAGTTAAAAATCAAAATGTTTGGAGACTTGGATAGGAGTATTAAAAAAGTTAAAATGTTTGAAACTATTGATTGTAGTCTTTAAAAAAAATAATAATCTAACCTAATCTATTAATTTAGGGAATGGTTTGAAAATTACCTTGGCATATTTTAACTTTGGACTTATTGAACATGTTATGGCTAATTATATATACATATCAGTTTATAACTAACACGACATATTAAGTAACATTTATAACTAATTTTTAAAACTAAATGTGCACCAATTTCTATTAACAATTATATCTCACTTATTAATTTAATTTTACCAGATCAATNACTTATTGAACATGTTATGGCTAATTATATATACATATCAGTTTATAACTAACACGACATATTAAGTAACATTTATAACTAATTTTTAAAACTAAATGTACACCAATTTCTATTAACAATTATATCTCACTTATTAATTTAATTTTACCAGATCAATGATTTCTCTTACACTAATCATCCTGGGTTGATTTCATCAAACACAACCCATATACACCTAATCATCCCACGGATGATTTCATCAAACATAACCCTATGTTTTAACAGTTTATCGAACTTGGCATATTATATCCTTTAGCTTTCTGGTCAGAACATAAATTGCTTTATAGCTTTCAAAAGAACAAAAAAATACAAAATAAGTTGATTCCCACATTGAATGATTAATATATTGAGATTCAGTTATGCCAGGCTATTTTGGTTTGAATTGTTTGTTCATATATCAAGAGCTTCTTCAAGCTTT
>OVBX01003733.1:0-16109 GCA_900406325.1 Erucastrum elatum | reverse complement strand
CTAATAGTCTTCCAGTGTTCCGTAGTACTAAAACGACCCTACACAAAAATATCACAACAGCCATGGCTACTTTGGAATCTATGGAAGGCTAGGAATAAACTTTTCTTTGAGAATAAAGCTTTTACTAGTACGGAGATACTGACTAAGTCCATGGCGGACGCAAAAGAATGGCAAGCGGCACAGAAGATAGTCCCTGCTGACGACCCTCCTGCTTCTACCTCTAGTAATCTCCGTCACGTACAGCAGACGCCTCGACCTGCCCCTCACACTGTTGTTTGTAATGTGGATGCTGCATGGGATAGCCGCACTGGGAACTGCGGCATCGGCGGCGTCTTCACAGGATGGTCTCCACGACCACATCTCGATCCCATCTGCGAGTCTCGCAGGTATGTTTCATCGGCGTTAATGGTTGAAGCCCTCGCCATCCGTTCGGCAGTTATGTATGCTGCCTCTTCGAATGTTAAGTCATTGATACTCTTGTCTGATTCCTCATCCTTGGTGAAGTTGGTGAAAGGAAAAGGTTCAACTCCGGCATTATTTGGCATTTTATTCGATATCTATCAATTTAGTTCTTCTTTTGATGTAGTCTCATTTGCTTTTGTACCTCGGTTGAGTAATGTTACGGCTGACTCGGTGGCTAAGTCAGCTTTAGCATTGCTTAACTCGTCCTCCGTGAATGGAGTGTAGAACATTTTTATGAATGAAATGAGTGTTTGATCAAAAAAAACTAAATATAAAACAAAATTGGACATTTAGATTTGATCAAAACCAAACCAACCTAAATTCTTTTTTATTTTAGTTCAGATCCGATTATATATTCAGTTCATTTATAGAACTTTAAATTTTTAGTTATCGATTTCATTTGGTTTCATAGTCGGTTAGTTGAGCTATCAAAATGAAAAACTATAATTCTAAAAATATTTAAAATCAAAACTATTTTTAATTAAAAGTTTATAATTTAAGCTAAATAAATTTTGTGTCACTCAATATACATTTTCGCATATTCCAACCACATATCAACATTTAGTTTTATATTCTAACTAATTTAGTTTAATATAAAATATTTACATACGCAAATGTGTGCGGCAACCACCAAGTTTATCAGTAAAACAGTATAACAAACTTTATATGTAAACTGTTGATAAATATATCTAATAAAATATTTTTTTGACATCAAAAATTGATTTTATTATTCAAACTAAATATGATCTGGAAATCAATATCAGAATAGAACAACTAACAAAAATTAAACTGCGATGAAAGTACGAACTTTCCTAGCTAGTACGAACTTTCCTAGCTAAACCATTTGATGTCTGATTCTGTTTTTTGGGTATGTGGGAAATCTTGTAGCCCATAAATCTTTGCTGAAGAAAAGCTACTTCCCCTAGCTATGTTGACAAACTCAGTCATGCTTTAGGTCTTGGATCATCGATACAATGTCTTTAAGCATGTCCCAAAGTGCTGACAATTTATGTGTTGGAGCGTGGTTTATATTGTCTAAATTAAAACCTCTAGTCTAAGTGCAAAGAATACATACGGGTTTCCTTGTTCCTCAATCCTAAGAGTTGTTTTTTTTTTACGATCCATCCATATATACTTGATTCAAGAGTCCATGATTTCTCTACCAAACAAATATTTTGTAACCTTATATTTAATACAATGTTATCCTTACGTTTTAATAGCATGGCATGTATTCAATGTTAATATGCTACTGTATGCTGCATGTGTATAATATTGTAATTCAGTAACGCGTTATGTTAGCATTTATATGCGCATATGGAATTTCTGTTTTGGGAAGTGGTCTAAAACGCATTAGGCGTTCATTACGCGCTAAAACCGTATAGCACCTAACTGTATAGGCAGGCGCCTAGACAGAGCATATACGGATATATATATATTTACACAAAATATAAGTATAAGATCAATGTGTATATATATACAAACACTAGTTTTGAAAAAAATGAACATAAATATATTTTAACTACAATTTTATGTATAAGTATATAGTTTAACATATATAAATAGTTTTAAATTATAAACTTAAAACTATTTTAAACATATAAAGATGATAAATTTAAAATGATTGTGCAACAATTAAACTAATATCTGCAATCATATAAATACATAAAAGAAGTAAAAGTAATATAAATAATAACATTGATAAAATATAATAATAAGAATAATAATAATTTATCTTTTGAATATTAATGCTTAATATCCGCCTAGACATTTGCGTAAACTGCATAATGTCCGTTTAAACGTTATCATGTGCCTAAATTATATAAATCTGCATAAAACACTGTATAACATGAAAACAGTATAGTCGGTTACCATATAATGCCTAAATGTCGTCTAAGCGGACGCCTAAACCATATTTTAGAAGGGTGCCAGACCTTGATTTCCTTGTTGATTAGAACAAAGAGATTAGTGAAAATTTTAAAATGTATTTTGCGTTTTAATATAATGTCAGTTGGATAAGTTACTGTATTTCCCAAGCCAATTTCTCCAAAAAGAAATTTGACCTTCTCAAATTTCTTAACTAAAATTATTAATTGTTGAAAATGTGTCCCATGCAAAAACAGGAAAAAAAAAAAGAAACACGATTTGTGTGTTTCAGTTCCACATTTGTTGCTTCACGTACGAGACCAACGATCATCCAAACTCACATTGAATCTGTAGGTTTAAATATTCGATAAAGACTTATTCCTACCCTGGAAAAAAATCAAGACTAGTGTAATCTAATTGATGATATCAGATTTCGAAAAAAATGGCTGAAGAAGTTTCATTATTATCTTCTCCTTCTGAATCATCTACTTCACTTCTGTCTGAAATATCAAATGCTTCCACTGGACCTTTTGTTCTTGCCTTCACTGTCGGTTCTTGCGGCGCCTTTGCCTTTGGATGCATCGTGAGTTCTTCTTAATCTTGATTGTTTTTTATTCTTAAATTTCTATTAATTTATGGACTTTTGCATGTTGAAATCACTAAATTTATTGATCACAGATCGGATATTCGGCTCCTACACAGTCCAGTATCATGAAAGACTTGAATCTCTCCATAGCAGATGCAAGTTCAATTTTGTTTATATGGTTTATTTCCGGCTATCTCTCCGGTTTGATATTGGTTCATCTAATTTTCAAATATTATTTTTTTCCAATTCGTTCTCAGTACTCACTTTTTGGATCGATATTGACTGTGGGACTAATTCTTGGAGCATTAATCTGTGGGAAATTAACAGATTTGGTTGGTCGTGTCAACGTAAGTTTCCACTTGACAACAAATAATTAGTTCGTATTTATAAATTGGTTTTCATTATATATTTAGTATATAACAAACTGAATTTGATCATACGCCTTTTTGGATATGATAACCTTTTGTGATTCTTTTTGAACCAGACTATATGGATCACTAACATTCTCTTTGTAATCGGCTGGTTTGCTATTGCATTTGCCAAGGTTTTTGCTATTTTTTTAGTTTCTTCTTTATTTTACAGTGTTGAATTTCAACAAATGAGAAGCTCTCTTTCAAGTCGATAAATGATTTTAATTCTTTCAAATATCTGATCAGTATTTTGTTCTTTAATATTTTGAGAAAAGGCTGTTTTGCTGCTCGATCTTGGAAGGTTGTTGCAAGGTATCTCGATCGGAATTAGCGCATATTTGGTATGTATAGATGCTTAACCATTTTCTATTTAATTTCGTCTTTATTTTATGAACTGATTTTATATGGATTTGAACATATTTTGCTTGCAAAATGTACGTTTTTTTTGGTTAGAGATTTCTTGATTTGATATATTCAAAATGTTCTTGTGAACTTTTAAGACTTAAATTTGATTTTATTGAAAATGAGATTAAATATTTTGATAAATGTATCTTAGGTTCTTTTTATTTATTTTGTCTAAGTATTATGTTCTTTTGGTATGAGATTTTCTGTAATAACGCATATAATCTGATAGCTATTTATTAATCATAGGGACCAGTTTACATTACGGAAATAGCACCAAGAAAATTGCGAGGAGCTGCTTGTTCCATGTCCCAGGTAAATTAAGAAACCCAATATCTTGTAAAGTAATTAGTGTTTCTCCAACACAATTTTCCTATACCTTCTACAGTTATTTACGGGCGTTGGTATATCCGTCGTTTATGCACTTGGAACAGTAGTTGCTTGGCGCAATCTAGCTATTTTAGGTATGGAGATGAGATAATTTCTCATCAAATGTAAAAACAATCATACTTTCTCTTTTTCCTTAATGGACCAAAACATAATAGTTGTAGTATTGTATTGACGGGTCCGTGTTTGGCTTTGGACAGGTTCTATACCTTCTCTTATGATTCTGCCTCTTCTTTTCTTCATCCCGGAGTCTCCTAGATGGCTAGTACGCATTTAGTTATTTTTTTGTATTTATGCTTATGTTTACATGTTAGATCATTAGTATTATTTCCCAAAGAAACATGAAACTCATTAGTGTTTCTGTCGAATGTCCTATATACTGAACAAATTAACCTTGAAAATATGTGCTGTAGGCTAAAGTTGGGAGAGAGAAGGAGGTGGAAGAGATTTTGTTAAGACTGCGAGGAGCGAATTCTGATGTATCAGATGAAGCAGAAGAGATATTAGTAAGGATATCCTATATGTATGAAGAATTATATGATCTAATGTTATATCTTTTTACTACAATAGTTTCCCAACATTTTGATGATCATCAGGCATATACAGAACATGTTAAGCAACAAGGTGACGGTGATCGCGGTTTTCTCAAGTTATTTCAGAGAAAATACACATTCTCACTTACTGTATGTACTCTCAAGACAATGTTGTTGTTCTTCTATCTTGATTTAACAACCCATTTGGTTTACACAGATTGGAGTTGCTCTTATAGCTTTGCCTCAACTTGGAGGTCTTAGTGGTTATTCTTTTTACACTGACTCCATTTTCATATCTACGGGTAAAATAACTCTTCTTCTTTAATGAAATCTTGCTTTTTAGTATATATTTATTTATTACCTTAACGATGATTGTCGATAATTATTTGAGGATCAGGTGTATCGAGTGATGTTGGATTTATATCGACATCTATTGTTCAGGTTTTACCGATATCGGGTGACCTTGTTTAAAATCCCAAGTCCTTTTGAATATATATATATATATATATATATATATATATATGAGTTTCTATATATATTCGGTATATATATGCTTTTACCGATCATTGTATACACATTCTTGTAGATGCTTGCAGGCGTTTTAGGTACTGCGCTTGTGGATGTATCCGGAAGACGTTCACTCCTACTGGTAAATAGAATTTATAACTCTTTAGCGTAAATGTATTTAACTATAGTCGATATGTTATTTTCTTCGGTTTCTGAAGAAACTTAAGGTGAAAGTTTTTGAGTGATTGTCAAGGTTTCTCAAGCTGGAATGTTCTTGGGTTGTCTTGCTACAGCCATTTCGTTCTTCTTGAAGGCATGCTTACTATTCCATCTACTTTACTAACCCTTTTTGGTTTTTTGTTGTTGTTGTTTCATACTGGGTTCTCTTATTGCGCAGGAGAACCATTGCTGGGAAACAGGAACACCTATATTGGCTCTGATTAGTGTCACGGTAAAAAATAAATAAGATCATTGAGATAAAAAAAAAAGGTTTTAATTAAAGAAATAGATCGAATCATTTTAAATAAAATAAAAATAAACAGTTTTGTTGACAAAAGATTCCAAGTTCTGTTTAATACGCAGATTTAGATTTAGGAGTTAATGTTTAGGTTTCACGACTTAAGGTCTTATTTAAGGTTTTGAAAAATTTGTTGTAGAATTAAACTATTTTATTGATTTATAAAAAAGATTATAGGCTACTCTCTTAGTTTTAATATAAAGTCTATATTATATATTCATCTTTTTTTTGAGAAAAAGGTATGTATTCAAAATTCTGCGGTCATCATAACTATGATTTGCGTCTTTGTTGAAATAGTTGTACTTTGGATCATATGGATTAGGCATGGGATCAATACCATCGATCATTGCATCAGAGGTTATATTATTAAAAATGTTTTTATAACATGTAAACGTTAAATTTATTATAATTCACATTTCTGTTACATGGTATAGATTTATCCAGTAGATGTGAAGGGGGCAGCGGGAACAATGTGTGGCTTGGCTAGCTCTATAAGCTCATGGCTCGTAGCTTACTCCTTCGGTTTCTTGTTTCAGTGGAGTGCCACAGGTAATCTTTTAATATTATATAATTTAAGGTAAAAATAAACGATATTGTAACAACTGCTAGATTTTGAAAATAAATAGCTATTAAGCTAGACAAAAAAATAGCTATAAAGTTGTAAGTTTATTCAACTGCAGGAACATTTCTGATGTTTACCACAGTGACTGGCATTGGATTTGTGTTCATAGCTAAGCTTGTTCCAGAGACTAAAGGAAAATCTTTAGAAGAAATCCAATCTCTTTTCAGTTTTTAGTGATTCTCCTTGTGGAGATTCTACAATATCAACAGACATTTCCCCCAAAATACATAAGTATGGGTCTAGCTTTAAACCTTATAACCTCAACTGTTTTCTTTAATAGGCAATCCACCGAATCAATGTAAAAGCTTCACCATTTTGTATATGATTTTAATATATAATCTGGAATTGTTAGGTATCAAATTTGTGTTGTGCCATCGTGATGAAATTCATAACTTGGATAAAGAATGGACCATGTTCAATAACATTTTTTCCTAAAAAAGTGCTTGACTTCTATTAAATTTTGATTACACAAAATTCCGTGTATATAAGTGATAATCAAAGTTTTTCTTGTTTTAGATTAGAGTACAAACTATGCAAATAAAGCTTTAGTATTGACGCAAAGATACTTCATGATCATTTGCTATAGTGAATTTCTCTCTCTTTTGCACAGTGCGTTTTGTTAATGCCCACTAAAAGTTCTATAAAAATCAAAGTTTATAATGATTATCCGACTTATAATAGTTGATCATGCAATGGTTAATCAAATTGTGATAGTTAATCAAATTAACCATAAACTCAATAATTTGTAACGACATAATTAATTAATTTTTAACAGCTTACTTACATCTCCAAAATTCTTCTTTAATTTAAGTGTAATCGTAGAGCCACTACTAAGCAATATGGGTATATGTAGATATTATATCGACTAAATTTTCATCTAAATTATATGGGTCCCTAATTATATTGCATATTCCTAATTCCCAAAAATTAATGTCCTATAGATCGATTTTATCAGTTCATTTTGGGCACACAGAAAATACAGACAAATTTCTATACTACATTATATTGGACTATGATAAACTGTGCTTATAGCATTCACGAGAGCTACAGAAAGCCACATCCAAAATTTCTTGAAACGGCTACACATCATAGCAAGATATACAAAGCCACATCCAAATTTCTTGAAACGGCTACACATCATAGCTAGACATGTATATTCTAATTATAAAAAAGAAAACTACAACCAAACTTTCTAGCTGGTCCAAACACAGATACCTAGGAATGATATGATACTATTGCTTCAATTTCAAAGTGTTGGTTTTCCACATTAACTCAGCCCCTAACATTGTACTAACACTTGTTGAGTATCTCATAATTAAAGATTTCGAATGCACTTTAACATCAACATTTTAACCTGACTTAGATACCAATTACCTAGCTAGACTTTTTGTTCGGTGACCCATTGGTTTTTTGTTGAAACCATACAAAATCAATACTAATCATCCCTCCTGGGATCAATTCAGTTAGTGCACTATATCTAATGTTCATGTTGCACTTATTATGCATATGCTTTAGCTAAATTCGCTTGATTGACTCTAAGCCGCATAATGACTACTAGTCTAAGGCCTAAAATTTCCAGTTTTCAAAGGAAATAGTAGTTATAGATCCTAAAGTCTCTAAACAAGCGAAGTTTGTTGAAGAGTTTAGCCTAACAGTCAAATCTATAATAACGAAGTAAAAAGTCTTGATGTTCCATTATTTTTTTCTACTTAGCAAGAGAAAACATAAAACGTGATAATAGCTCATCTAAGAGAAAACACAGTGTTACTTGACATGTCTGACAGTAGCTTCAGTCGAATACAAGCTGGCAGATAGGTGAACTCCTGAACGACAATGCCAGCTCCTTAATCAACTCAAGTTTCTCCTCGGGGTCAGTGGGTTTAGAGGAGATAGTCACCTTTTTTAAACATCGACCGTTTCTTAATATATATTCCACCACTTCTTTCTCCTTTTTTGTTCCTTCGTAGCTTTTACATTCGAGAGTTTCAAGACTCGATAACAAACATTCGGGAACTAAGCTCGGTTCACTCCAACATGGGTTCGGATCATCCGCTTGATAGCCATATTGCTGAGTAATCAGGTCAATGACACAGGGAATTTAAAAATATACCTGAACAAGTTTGAGAGATCGTAATTTAGGTGAATCTCTGAGCACACACATAAGTATGTTCAGCCACTGCCTCTCCCATCTGCAGAGCTTAAAGTCTACCAGACGGTGGAAGATACAGCCACAACTAGGATATGGATCCTGCAAGTCCATGGTGGAAGATATAGAATCGTTAGTCATTGTTCCATTACTGATTCTGAAAAGAAAAGCAAGAACCCTGACTGGAGTTATGGAACTCTGATACCTCTAAGGATATTAAACGTAAATAGAGAACCCTGACTGAAGCTATGGAACTCAGAAGATTCCCAGGATGTCTATAGTAAAAGTCAATATCTGCCGTTGCAAGGTTAGGCGTTTGATTCTCAAAGACACATAAACCACCCGTAGAATCGTCAATAGTCAACGTCTCGAAGGAAGGAGCATCTATCACAAACCCTTCTCCACCGTTGCTCTCTTTGTAAAATGCATCAGACATATATAAAGTCTTTAGAGACGGCACTCTCACGGTGAAAACAGAAACTTTGTCTTCAAGACATCGGTCCACATAAAGGTTTTCAAGAACAGGACAACTGGATAAAAGCCTTTTGACGTATTCATCACCACCTGGATACTCGACGGATACAAGACTCAGTTCCTTGAGAGATGGGAAAGACACGGGTGGAGAAATATCATCAGCAAGAACAACGTTGTCGAGTTTCAACTTCACAAGCATTCTTTTTTTTTGAATGAATGTAAAATTATTATTCAATCAAATTTTTTTTTATACAGTGAACAAACTCTTTGGAAGGTTGGCTGGATCTGTACACGGATATCTATCAATCTCGATGACCAGCTCACGGACGTGGCGCCTAGATACAGTTGTAGCCCATACTCCAAGGTTATCAACGTCACTAGACTTTTCAGTGAGCTTGAAATGCACATACTCTAGAACTGGTGCCTCGTGCAAAAGCAAAGGTAGTAGGCAGTTCATCGTGTTTTTGTGATATTATTCTCATACATACTCTAGAAATGCACATACTCTGATATTATTCTCATACATACTCTAGGCAAAAGCAAAGGTAGTAAGCAAAGGTAGTAGGCAGTACATACTCTAGAAATGCACATACTCTAGAACTTGGAAAACCTTGTTTTTGTGATATTATTCTCATGGCGATCATCGTAGACTAGTCTTGGCACAAGCGTTCATAGAAACTGCCACCGTTTGGACAAAACCATTGTGGCCACAACATCTTTGGTAGTAGGCAGAAACGATAAAATCTTCAGAAGAAGATGTTCAGGCAGATGACTTATCCTATCCATATCTGAGATCAAAATTCAAATTCCCAAGCCTGAGAAAATCAAAATTACAGACAATATCGGTGTGAGGGTTCAAACTAAAACTTAGCAGCAACTAAAATCCATAAACTCTCTACAAAATCAGACTTTCTTCGACACTGACACCATTTCGGAGATCCCGAGGATGTGGATGTGAAGCTGATTCAGTGGTGTCGTCAGCCTCGATTCAAGGCCGCGGCGGTGGGTGTCATGGAGGAGACAGGGATCGATACGCGGCGTGAAGTCTCTCGCCAGAGCTTTAGAGTCATGTTAAAGACTTCAGCTGGGTTTTTACACGGCCCGGGCCCAATATACAGACGCGATCTTCGTGACCGGTGTTAATCGCAATGGTTGCGGATGCCTGCAGGAGTTTGGAGATCTTTTTTTTTTTTGACAACAATAAAAACTAATAAACTATGATATATGCTCGGTCGACTCGGAAAATCAAACCGGAGGCATAGAATCGACATAGAACACAGCTGAAGGGAACATCTAACACCTCGTGCTAACTTGTCCGCCACTAGATTACGCGCTCTTGGAATATGTCGAATCTTGAAGGAAGGAAAGAGCATCTTACTGCGCTGTAACTCCTCCAAGTGTGTAGCAAAAGCTGGCCATTCCCCAGGTGATGACACCATCTTCACCAGTTGGGAACAGTCGGTAGCGAAAACTACGTCTGAGAAATTGAGGGTCTTCATACACTCCATAGCCCATATCAGTGCTTCACATTCGGCATGCAGAGCAGATAAGCTTCTTCGGAGGGACATAGCTCCCATCATCTTCTCGGTTGAACAATTTTGCCTACAAAACCAACCTTGTCCAGTGAATTTGTCTTGTGTGGTCCATGCTCCATCCACAAAACAAATCCTTGAACACTCTGATTCCATCCAATTAGAGGATCGATTGTCCCCTTGACCCCTGACCGGTATCAATTTTTGAGCGTCAGCCCAAACCTCTGCTTCCACTTCAGCTCTGCGCAAGGTTTCCAACGGATCACCCGTCATGTTTGTATAAATCTTATTATTTCTGTTTTTCCAGATAAACCATAAAATCCAGGGAAAGGATTCATAATTATTTCCCTTTGGTAATCTCCAAAATAGATAATCCATATTTGAGAACAATGATGAGCTAGGAAAAAACCCAGAAGCTGATGGAAATTTCGATAAAGCCCATATCTGTAAAGCCGGTGTACACTCAAAGAGGACGTGATTTATGGATTCCTCCTCTGCCTCACATAAACCACATCTAGGATCACAAGCAATGCCTCTTGCCCGTAAATTTTTTGCAACTGGTAGAATTCCTTTAATAGCTTGTCAGATGAAGTGCCGTAATTTTGGTGGGCACTTCAGTTTCCAGGTATGACCTAATAACATATTGATATCCGGTCCCAATATAGGTATTGGATTGCCTTGATCTGGATATTTTGATTTCACTTTATATCATGATTTAACTGTATAACGGCCAGTGTCTGTAAAAGCCCACCCAATCGAATCAGGCCGCGATAACCGGCTAATTGCCAATCCTTGAATGCGGATAACATCATCAGGATGGATATACTCTTTCAACAAGTCCACCTTCCAAGAAAAATTAATCGGGTCAATAAAATAGCCCACTTTAAGATCCTGTAAAAACTGTGACTGAGATTTTGGTGTTGCTGATCTCGGGCGAGGAGCAGAAATCCACGGATCATTCCATACTGAAATGGATTGTCCGTTTCCTACTCTTTTGATTAGCCATTTTTTAACCAGAGATCGAGCAGAACAGATACTTCTCCAACCATATGAAGGGGAGTACGATCTGTGGGTATCTAAAGGATCCATTTTCCTAAAATATCGGCCCTTAAATACTTTGGAGAATAGACATTCCGGTCTATCAATTAACCTCCATAGTTGCTTTGCCAGCAGGGAAGTGTTATGGTCTTGTAAATCCCTAAAACTCAAACCCCCTTCATCCTTGTGTTTACACATTTTATCCCAGGACAGCCAATGCATTCCTTTCTTATTACCCGTTCCTCCCCACTAAAAATGAGAAATTGCTCCTGTAATTTTCTTAGTAACCGCCTTAGGTAGTCGATAACAAGACATCACATGATTAGGCATTGCATTTGCCGTTGTGTTCAACAAAACCTCTTTTCCCCCTTTAGTAAGAAATCTTACTGTCCAACTATTAATCTTCTGATTTATTCTCTCTTTTACATATCCAAAAACATGTACTTTTGACCCTCCCAGACTTTCTGGAATACCCAAGTAGTTCCCCATTCCCCCCAGCTTAGTAATTCCTAATTGCGCCTGAATTTCCGACCTAATTGTCTCTGGTACCTTGTGTCCAAACTGAAGTGATGATTTATCAAAGTTAATCAATTGTCCTGAGACAGCTTCATAGTCCTTAAGTAACTTGTGTATAACTCCACATTCCATCAAGTTCGCTTTGCAGAAAAACAAACTATCATCCGCAAAGAGTAAATGGGAAATTGCGGGGCTCCCTCGAGAAACTTTTAAACCCGTTAATTTCTTAACCCTTTCTTGTTTCTTTATATTTGCAATAAGTGCTTCTGTACACAAAATGAATAAGTATGGTGATAGAGGGTCTCCCTGTTGCAAACCCCTCTCCGGCACAATGTGACCTTTAGGCTGTCCATTAAGCAATACCTTATATTGTACCGAGGATATACATGTCATTACTCTAGACACCCAGGTCGGGCAAAATCCTATTTTTAACAGAAGGCGTTCCATAAAGACCCATTCAACTCTGTCATAAGCCTTACTCATATCCGTCTTGATTGCCATAAACTTCTCTTTACATGCATTATTTGTCCGTAGCCCATGGAACATCTCCTGGGCAATAATAATATTATCCGAAATTAATCTCCCAGAAACAAAAGCAGACTGAGTCTCCGATATAAGTTTTGGAAGCAAACTTTTAAGTCGCTGACAAAGTACCTTAGAAATAATTTTATATGCTACATTACAAAGGCTAATAGGTCGTAATTCAGTCATTCGACTGGGGCGGACCGTCTTAGGTATTAGACAAATATTTGTCAAGTTAATCATGTCATCAAAAGTCCCCAAACACAGAAAAGCATTCACCATTCTAACCACATCGTCTTTTATCACCGACCAAGATTGTTGATAAAAAAGAGCCGTCATCCCATCCGGGCCCGGAGCCTTTTCCGGGTGCATCATAAAGACAGCCTCCCGAACCTCTTCTTCTGATGCCACAGCCAATAACCGTCTGTTCTGTTCCGCAGTCACCGACGTTGAAATTTCCCCGAGAAAATCGTCAAAGTTGGAGGGCGATGTTGATTGGAATAAATCTCCAAAATATTTAACTGCCACATGCTCAATTTCATTTTCCGTATTCTTCCACACCCCCTCATCATTATACAATCCAATTATCCTATTTTGAATCTGCCTTTGCTTTGTCAGGGCATGATAAAATTCCGTGTTCCGGTCTCCATAAATATGTCATGTATTCCTACTTTTCTGTTCCCAGTATAACTCCTTATCCCTATAAGCCTCCTTTAATTTCCGAGAGACTTCAACCACTTCCTCTTGGGATTTAGTCATATCATTATGCACTTCCTCTAATGCTTTTTGAAGCGTATTAATCTTTTCTTTCCCATATGCCGGATTATCCTTCCTCCAGACCGAAATTTCATGGCGACAATTATGAATTTTGTCAACTATACTACCCCGTTGCCCCCTAGTCTGTGTTGTCCAGCCTTTTTCCACCGATTCCATTAAACCATCCCGTCCTATCCATCTCTTATCAAACCGAAACTGGCGTCTGAATTTAAGAACTTTATCATCCACTGTTGCAAGAATTGGTCTATGATCGGATCCAATCATACCCAAATATTCCACAACGGAACATGGGAATAGGTTATGCCATTCATGTGTTCCCAGGGCACGGTCAAGACGACATCTCACCGTGTGCCCTCCTCGACGCCCCCTCCAAGAGAGAGTGTATCCTAGGCTTGGAAACTCCATCAAACCACAATTTTCAATCATATTATCAATTTGCAGATATTGATCAGGTTTTAAGTCTTTTTAGGGACTTGTGTTGATACAATTATATTAGAACATTCATAAATTAATAATCTCTAAATTAATAATTTCTATAAATTAATAATTTTTGCCAGTTTTATGGACCAGTGTTAAATATAAAACAAATTGATAAAAGAATAACATAATAATATTTTCAAAACTTATATGTAAATATATAGTCCACTTAAAATCATAAATTAATATTTTATATGTATATAATTTTTATATAAGTTCAAGCTAAATATTATATCATTGGTTTTATATTCAAAATAATTTTTTTTTATTTTTTAACATTTCAATATATTTTGATAGTATTTAGTAAAATTATACTGAAAACTATTTAGCAATTCTATGAAACGTAAAAATATACACAAAATAAGATAATAAAACAATGTTGAAATCAAATTTATAAATTAAATAATGTACATACGGTAAAATAAAATATTTTTATAAATAAAAATATTCAAAAATCTGAATAAAGAAACTTTTGTAAATTAATATCTCTATAAATTAATAAAATTTCAAAGTCTCAACATTATTAATTTATGGAAGTTTTACCGTATTAGAGATTTGAGGTGTTTGTGGGACAAAATACAACAACTATTAAATAATAAATTAATGATATTTATATTTTATATAATTATAAAAGTATTAAAAATCATAATATTATAATAAATATAAAAATATACTTATTAAATCATACTATTAAATCATTAAAAGTTTATAATATAAATTAAAATATAATATGTATACATTTTAAAATTTCTATTATTTCAATTTAATTTTTCATTGAATATTTTTCGTTTTATTTTTTTAAACGAAAAATTGTACCCTTTCGAAACCATCCACAACCGCAAACGATAACTGGAACCAGATTTTCATTTTAAGAGGTTCGTAGCTGTTTGAAGTGATCTGTAACATTTTTGTAATTATCTCAAAACGCCAACAAGTTCTACCAATCACAAAAGCTATATTTGCAGCTGGTACCGGAAAAAATAGTCATACTCTTACTTCTTTCTTTCTTATCGAATGGGAACTGACCCAAAATTGTATTCAATATGCAACATGAAACTGAATCAAATAAATATTTAACTGGGGTAAAAAGTATTTAATTGGGTTAAAATTCATCTGCCGCAAATAACCGACTCTAATAGACATGGACCAGAAAAAAACTACTCGAATTACAAATGCATTCAACATCTTTACCAGATAAGTACTAAAGACTAGTTTATCGATTGCCAGGGGTTTGGTTTCCCACATTAAAACCTCCTTGGAACAAAATGTTATTAACTCTACGCGGGAGGGAGATTATGGGTCTTTCCAAAGGCCTCTCTATACAAGCCAAGTTGAGGAAGGATCAATCAACTAATCAGTGTGAGTTTACCCCAGGGGCGAACCCACTTAGATGGTAGTGGGTTCAGTTGAACCCACAAAAATTGGATAACTAAAATAGTTTCAGCTAAAATCATTAATATCCTTTGGCAGAATTGGTTTAAATCCCTTCTTTGAACCCACATATCATGTGTTCGACCCTCTGCAGTGACATCTTGAACCCACTAAATTTTTTTTCTGGGACCGCCGCTGGTTTACCCTAACTGCAAATCCATAGTTAATTTATTTTTAAAAGTTACAAAATAGAGTAATATAATAGTTTTGATATATTTCGTTGTTTCTTCTACTTAAGAGAAAGAAAATAAGAAATTCAAAGAGCTAAGTTTGGAAGAACAAAAGAAAACATAAAACGTTATAATAGCTTATCTAGGATTTTAGACCAAACAGTGTTACTTGACATGTCTGACAGTAGCTTCAGTCGAATACAAGCTGGCAGATCGGCGAACGCCTGAACGACAATTCCAACTCCTTAATCATCTCCAGTTTCTTGTCTGAATCAGTGGGTTTAGAGGAGATAGTCACCTTTTGTAAACACCGACCGTTTCTTAAGATAAATTCCACCATTTCTTTCTCTTCTTTTGTTCCTTCATAGCTTTTCCATTCAAGAGTTTCTAGACTCGTTAACAAACATTCGGGAACTAAGCTCAGTTTACTCCAGATAGGGTTCGGTTGATCAGCCTGATAGCCCTGTTTCTGAGATAAAATAGTACAAGAGACGCAAGTGAAATTTAGAAATAATCAGGTCAAAGACACAAAATTAGGCCTGGAATTATTATCCGGGATTCAGATTCGATCTGAGATTCGATCCGGATCCACTCCGAAAATCCGGATATCCGGAGGGGCCGGATCCAAATCCGGATAGTAAAATGTTGGATCCGTGCAAATCGAATCCGGATCCAAATATCTTGATTTTTAACTCCGGATATCCGGATCCGTAATTTTTATTGATAATTATTTTAAA
>OVBX01003732.1:0-16111 GCA_900406325.1 Erucastrum elatum | reverse complement strand
TATATATATATATATATATATATATAGCTTTTGTGTTCTCATGGTAATTGCTTTGCTATGAAAAAATGTTCAAGAAAACCACCATAGTGGAGACGAAGTTTTGAAGTCAAAGATGCAGCGATCAACATAGTTTTCTTGTTAGATGTATTACTTTGCTGTTGTATGATAATATTTCATAAAATCATCAAATATTTGCAATTTATTGATTTCCATATAACTAACGCATGGGATTTTAATCGATACATGTTTCAAGATCTAACTCGATATTTGATAAATGTATAGAAAATTGGTTATGAAGTATATTTTCAAGTTTAACTGTATGGGTGATAGTAATTGGTTATGCAGGATTTGTAGTTATGATATTATAAAACTTTCAGGTCTTTTGTTCTCTCGAAATTTTAGTTATGTAATTGGTTATATTTTATTATTTTATACATACATAACTATTTACATAAAACTAGTTTCTTCAAAAACTAGATTTTGAAAAATTGAAGAAAAATTAATCATTTATTTATTTAGTTAAATTTTGAAGGCCGACATAGTCCACTTAGTATATATGCCACAGACAGGGGAAAAAGGGGGAAATAAAGTGAAAGGAAAAGGGGTTTGATAACTTGATTGCTGTAGAGGGAAAGTATCACCAGCTTTTGGTTTTGGGAGGGCAAATCGACCCCCATTTCTTTTCGTGCTTATCAGTGTAACATTAATTCAATTTTATACTACTATAATGGTAACAATGTAGCATTACTTTAATGACACACACACACACACACGAATAACCGAGTATTGCTTTATTTAACAAACCAAAAAGTATTGAATGGGGTTACACTGCACTTATATAAGTAAAAAGTAAATCAAATCCTGTTGTATAATACTTGGGAAATTATGTCGATCTAGTGAATCGTATACATTTATACCGATGTTAAGTCTATTATACTGTTTGTTTACTTTTACCATTTTGCGTCACAGATTCGAAAGGACCAATTAACAACATCGATTAACAAATTATTCGTATATTTCATAAGTTTCAGATGTTTGGAGACAGGACCGCTTCGGTTAAAGAACAATGGGTGAACCAAAAATTATTGGTCTAAGTGGTAACGAAACTTTGGATGGAATGTCTTCCTAGGTTCGAATCGCTTCGGTCAACTTTCCGGTTATAACTGTGCGTGCACAAATAAAAGATATAGTGAAAACTAGTTTGGACTTATTGCTTGGAAACTAGTCTGGACTTATCGCATGAGATCCTTTATGATCATAAAAAAAACTATGAGTGAGATTTTCCCTGAATTCATGTATTGTTTTTTAAGATAAGAATGTTAGTTTAAGAAAATAAATAAGATTAATTATAATAAACAAAACCTATAATATAGATAAACATAAAAAAACTGTTATATTATCACATAAAATAATTCTATTAAAATTTTGCTTACTTAAGATATGTTCAGCGACCCAGCAAAGTTAAAAAAAACTAACACTGTTTGGAACTGAATATACACAAGATGAAATGAATAAAAATATGTAAATGTTACTCTTGAAGTACAAGAAATTAAAAATATAAATGGCAATCTAAAATTTAAATATGTAATACAGTTTTTTTAAATGTTGAAAATCGACACATTGGTTTCAAAAAAAAAAATCGACACATTATTTACATACGTACGAGTCGTCACTATTACAAAACACACATGTATATGGTTGTCCTCTAATTTACCAGCAGGTAGGATAATTGCATACATGCGTACGAAGGAAGAGTCATCTTCTTATACTCGTTCTTAACACTACACTTGTTTTAAATCCACCTTTACCTTTTTTATTTTCTTCTTTGTTTTAACTTTAACTTTTCTTTATATGAATTAGACCAAACGGTCAAATACTTGGGCCCCGTCTTTTTGCATGATTTTTAGTAATTTTAACTAAAGGTTTGTGATTTAAATGCGGTTAATAAAGCAAAGCTTAAAGTTTCATAATTACAGCATGGGGATAAAGTTCTAATCTTTAAATAACTTATACTCCTATATTGCTATCATTTCACATTCACATAATTACTGCCATGCCACACTTTTTCATTTAATAAAAGAAAATTCTCAATCTCTTTTGTCCTTTAGTGGTCAGTTAAATATATTGGTTTCCCCTATTTACTGACATAAAGCGGATCAAACAATGATGTATTACAAAAATTTAATTAAAATCACATTTGTATTTTTTTTTGGTCAACTAACCACATTTGTATTTAACTTCTCATATGATGGTACAATAAAACAGAACGGGAGTAAATAAGATTTGCTTAAGATACGTGTTGTATAACTATTGGCTAAAAGTCAGTATCACTATAAAAAATAAGAGATATCCATTTCCGGATCGTTACGGATATTCGCGGGCAGTCGAGGACAGAATAGTAATTTACATATTAGCAGTTACTGACACGTCTCAGTAAAATGGATTCACCACCACGCTAAGATGAAAACGACAAAAAAGTCAATTAAAAATTTAAAAAGATTAAACGGTAAGAAACAATTACCCCATGACGTGTCATTTACAGTGCCTAGTCAGCTTTCATCGCCTGGGCCTCTTCAGCTTCGGATCTCTGCTCCTTTATAAGAACAACCAGACCTCTCTTCTCTTCCCTCACACACCAGAAAAAAAATAAACAACTATCAGAAAAATACTTCTCTCTCTCTAGAATTACCGATTATCTTTAAACTAGCCGGCGATGAACCTCGCCGGAAAAATGAATATTCCAGTAAACATGACCGTCTGTAGCAACTCTGTCTCTGACCATCGCCGTCACGTGTTCCGTGAAAATCGTCACTAATCCGTCTTCCTAGATTTATTTTTTTCTTTTTAGTTTTATTCTTTGCTTCGTTTTGTGAAAATGATCCGCTGATTGAAGAAGACGGTCTAGGTTTCTTCTTTTAATTAGCTGTGAGGTTTTGATAGATTCTTCTTTCTTCTTATTGTTTTTGAATTTTTGAGAGATCTGAGTTTGCTACGAGAAAAATTGACTTGGACCTTTAAACTCAAAGTCTTTGTTTAAACAAAACGATGCCGTTTACGATGAAGATCCAACCGATTGATATCGACTCACACGCCGCAGCTAAACCGGAGGCGACAACAGGCAAACCGGTTCTCAAATCCCGCCTCAAACGTCTCTTCGATCGGCCGTTCAGGACCGCCGCTTCCGAGAAACCGTTCCCCGGCGGCGAAGCTCAGTCGGAGTTCGAGCCGACCTCCGTTTGCTTGACGAAGATGGTTCAGAACTTCATAGAGGAGAACAACGAGAAGCAAGCCAAATGTGGACGTAACCGTTGTAACTGCTTCAACGGCAACAACGATAGCTCCTCCGACGATGAATCAGATCTCTTCGCCTCTGATCATCTCAAGGTATATATCAACACACCTTCCTCTCTCTATCTCTTTCTATTTTAATTAATTAATTAATTATATTGGTTAGGTGTTAACCGGTTTTTGCAATCTTGATTCCGAACAGAGCTTGATCCCGTGCGTAACCGTCGCCGAGAGCAAACTCTTAGCCGAAACGGCGATGATCGTGGATAAGAACAACAAATCAGTCAAAGGAAAAGACGATATGAGGAAGATCGTCAACGAAGGACTCTTATCTCTCCACTACGACTCTTCGATCTGCAAATCGAAATGGGAGAAGTCTCCGTCGTTCCCGGCCGGCGAATACGAGTACATAGACGTGATCGTCGGAGGAGGAGAACGAGTTCTGATCGACGTCGATTTCAGATCGGAGTTCGACATCGCGAGGCAGACGAGCGGTTACAAGGCGTTGTTTCAGTCTCTGCCGTCGGTCTTCGTCGGGAAACCGGATCGGTTGAGTCAGATCGTGGATTTGATCTCCGAGGCGGCGAAATTGAGCATGAAGAAGAGAGGGATGCATTTGCCTCCGTGGAGGAAGGCTGAGTACATGCGGTCTAAGTGGATGTCGACGTATACCAGAGCCTCCGGGAACGCCGAGGAGCTGCCTGTTGCGGCGGCCGCGGCGGAGATGGAGGTAGATTGTGGAGAGCTTGAGCTGGTTTTTGAGGAGAAGTCTTTGTCACCGGGAGTGATGAACTCTTCATCGTCTCTTTTGCCGTCTGTTGACGGCGGTGGTGATGACGTTGCGGTGGAGAGAGAGGTTAAGACTGGATTAGCTTTACTCTTCAAGGAAAATCCCTAATAAAAATTTTTGGAGTTTTTAATTTTCTTTAACCTTCCGAGGTAAAAAAGTTACCATATATTCTACTTTTTACCGTTTTTTTGTAGTTGTTTTTGGTCTCTTTTGTTTTTCCGCAAGGGGGTTACCACTTTGTACTTATTACCGTCCACGGTGAAAAATAAATAAATATATTGTATTTGCGAAACTCGAAAACACCTGAGAAACTGTGCAGTTTTGTGGATGTGGATAATATCTTAATTTAATTGATACTTTTGATCTCTGTGAAATCTTGAGGAGATAAAGCGTTTACAATATGTAAGCACATGAGGGAGCAGAAGAGTATTGACACGTTCTTTAATTTAACTTCTCATCTTTTCATACACCCTTGCTTTTTCTTATGAATTACTATACGTTACGAATTTTATTTTTTTAATGACGACAGTTTTGAGAGAAGAGAGAAGCTCGTGGGCTCTCGATAGCCGTGGAGTGCCAGAGTTGTTCTTGAATAACGTTTTATATTCTATCTTTTCTTTTCACACTTTCATTTTTTTGTTAGCTGATTGTTTTTAATCTAACAATTTTCTATCGTTAATCTCATTTCGCTTTGTCTTTATCAATATTTTTTCCTAAATCTGGCCACGCTGAAACCCGGTCCATTTTATTGTCAATAGGGTATGCAATAAAAAACTACTTTGCTTCGGTTCTTTTCCTTTGGGGTTTTGTAATGTGAAAAACTTAGGTGGATTCAGAATTAAAAGAATATAAATATAGATATATACGTGTATGATATGCATTACATAAACTAATGTAATCTGGATTGTTGATGGTTAATATCAAAGGAGTAATTAAATAAAAAATAGATATAGAATTCAGAATTTATAGTATTATTAAAACGATAACTCGACAATTACAAAGGAAATGATATTGTTGGCAAACTGCTGAGTTTAATATATTAAGAAAGTCAGTACAAACTGCAGATCATAGGTATCGTTCTCATTCTTTCAATCCTTTTCTTTTGTAGCAAATGTGTTTATATTTTGTTACCATGTAGTTCGAGACTTCGAGGCGGAAAACCTGTTATGTCAAACTTTTGTTTTTTGTTTTCTCTATCGATCGGGGATAGAGTTATGATGGCGTTTATCTATTTTATAAAATATATTCGTACTGATGTGTTGATATTTTTTTTTTGTTTTCAGAGATTGTAAAATATGCAGCTGAATTGTGATGAATTTATTTTTTGAACAGGCCAATTTTGTTTTAAATAAGGTTAATTGAGAGTCATTAAGCTTACCTCCAAATAGGGGGATTAATTGGATTGACTGTGTTGTTTCTATAAGAATGGTTTTCTTTTGTCATGATGCATTTCCCAATTTGAAGAAAAAGTGGTTCTCAGTGACTTGTGCTAGATATTTGTACACTCGGTAAACCTGTGGATATTATTTAGCAGGATCTATAAGATAACCACATCTTCTACTAACTATACAATGAATCATTTTTATTGATTTCAAGACATACAATATTCTATCCCTTTCACTAATAAATAATGTTCTGGTTGAAAATGCATTGTTTTAAAATAGTTGTACTCTTGTAGAATTATAATATCTTTAGCTCAAATAATATCCCATCTTTGTTTTTATTTTTTTGTCATAAAAAAATAATAATACAGATGGAATATTTTTTTTAAAAGTTATATTTTGGTATTTTACACACTAAAAACGCATTTAATTTGATTAAAACATAATATTTTGTGATTGACTAACTTCACTATTTTAAGCAAATATAATTTAATAATGTTTTTTTAAGTTTACAGTTAACAACTATTAACTACATAAAAACATTATTTTTGAAACAAAATTTCACTTAAAAGCATTTATATTTAGAAAAACTAACATGACAATTAACTGCTGATCTATCAAAAATTTAGTATTGAAAATCATGACAGTAATTAATATAATTACTGAAAAAACATACTTTTTTTTGTCAAACACTGAATAAAACATACTTTATTATGAGAAAATAAAAAAATAAATTTATCACAGAGGAAACTTCTATTAACTACAAATTTCGTTCGGATAAAAATTTAAAACGAATTATTATTGTAGTAAGTGAATGTGTTATTTGTTTCTTCTTCCTATTTATTTACTTATTTCTCCCTTATCTACTCTAGGAGTTTTCAATTCACTTTGCCATGTGGGTTTTTTTTGTAAATGGTATCCCATTTTGGGAGAACAAGAAGGTGAATGAATGGTTTAAAAAAAAGTGTTATTTGTTTGTGTGGTTAAGGTTCGCCCGTAAAATTGTGATGTAAGAATAGAATTATGTGGTTAGCGTTAAGGGATTGGTTAACCAAATAAACAGTGGTAAGCATAGCTGTTGTTTACTATTGATTCAGTAGGCTTGCTCTTAAAATTAGTTTCACGAGGAAACGTTAATTGCCATGTCTTGTCAGATCATTTAAACAGAAATTAAAATTGAATTTTTGGAAATAGAGCATTTTTCCTCCATTTCTGTCGATGCCTAAACCACTTTTTGGACCAAACTGTGTTCCAAATATAAATTTGATTCAATATGTTTTCTTTTTAAACACATACATCATATATGATATATATGTAATGCATCACAATCATTGATGTGGGGGCACTAGTCAATTCATCCATAACTATAGTATTTATTATTATTGTTATTATTATATTTAGATGTCATTTATCAAACGTATTGTAAAATCGAGTTTTTGACAATAAGGTAGGGTCGTTTACAACAATTTCACAAGCTGTGGGGTCTGATGCCTTTTATTATTACCACTCTTTTCTGGATTTGACATTATTTGCACGGGTAGGAAATATAAACATTTATATTTAATCCTTATATCCTTATATTATTTATTATCCTATGCTATTATTTATCAATATTAGCTACATTTCTCTTTGTTACCAATAAAGAAGAGAAAGTAATAAACCATGGTTAGATTAAAGGTCTATAAGTAAGAAAACGACCCTCCACCCACTCATTTAAATAGTTTTGAAGATAATATTTCTTTGTTAATTACTTAATCATATGAGTATTGGTTAATGAGATAATCAAGGTTTCTGCCATAATATATACAATAAAAATGGTTTATTAATTTCCAATATTTAATTATTGCACAACCAACTTGTTATAGTGTTGCAATTATTATTATGATTGTTTTTGAAACCCCCACATGAACGTTACAATGATTTGTAATATGTCATACGGTTGTGTCCTATGTGTAGAAGAGAGAGAGAACAAGATAAAGAAGCATCTTTTTATAAGCCAGACATTGATCATTATACATTTTTAAAGTGGTTTCTCAATGGTGAAATTGAAACTTACTACATACTGTCTTGTTTGTTTTTCCCCATCTCTCTTTTAACTTTTAGAATGTACATTGCTTCTTTGATATATTTGGTCAAAATAAGTTTTTTTTTTTCTTCCAAGTTTATAATGTTATTTTAGCATGATACTTGTTGATAGGAGGAGTGGAGATGTTGTGAGAAGATACTTCTACGCATAATGTTAACTAAGATCCATCCATATAAATCATATAATCCTTAACTTATACGGATTCATAAAAGTTTTCCAATTTGAATTATGTTATAAGGATATTTAAAATGAAGACTGGAAAAGAAAGAGACACGAAGGAGATGTGAAGATAGACTTATCTACTTTGACATAAGACTTGAGAATATTAGGTGACAACATGTGATTCCTCTCCTCACTCTCTCCCTTTTCTTTTCACCTTTCTCTTTTGCCTTTTTTCATTTTTATTATTTATTAGCAAGATAGAAGAACTACTCAAGTTCATCATCCTGAATTGGTCGCATTTTCATTATAATGTTCCTCTGTTTTCTTTGGTCTATTTTTCTCCAGTTTTTTCTCCATTTGATTTATAAAATAAAATTTATAAAAAATCAGTAAATCTAACTATATAGCTTAACTCGAATCGAAATATTCATTAGTAGACTTAAAAAAACGATTTTTTGTTTGTTTATGAACGACTGAAAAGAATGATTTATTATCAGCAAAATGGACTAAATCAATATATCTTGACATGAATAATTCAACCAATACACTAGTCTATTATATTAGACAGCTAAAAATAAGCCTTATTTTAACTACCAAAGTTTGTACTTTCTTAGTTCTAGATTTAATATATGTAGAAAATCATATTTCAGTCAACTACTTAAACCAATAGTTTTTTTTTTCATTTAAAGATATGAAGAGAAAATGTGAAACACTGATACATTTTGTGAGGTTTTTTTTCTTTTTACCTTTTTATCCAAGTGAACAACATAGTTTTTTCTAGTACTGCAAGACAAACAATACATAATGACCAAACATTTGAATAAATTAATATATTAAAATTATAGAAATTATATGTGTTATATGACAACATCTTTGGACTAGTATATATTATGTTGCTAACATTATAAACATAATTGTTATAGCAAAAAAGTATATCTGATTTAGAATTTAACATTATTCAATGAAACGTACTTTGGAAAATGAATCATAAAACATATCTAAATAATCAAAATTTAATACATCGATCAAACATTTTAAACATAATGTTATATAACAATGAACGTGTGATAATAAGAAAATATCATTAGAAGTTGTCGAATCACAAGTTTGATACTGTACGTTGATGGTGTTAATAGCATAACACTTAATTCATTATGTTATTAATTTATTATGTGATTTATATAGTTTATACAGTTTTGATGTATTGCGTTTGTGTCATATTATGACTAGCGTATTAACCATGTATCTGATAATCTGAAAAATGTGTATAGATAATTATTATTTTGAAAACATATCAAGTGGTTGGGTACAAACTACGTAAAAAAACTTCATCCTCTTGTCACGTTAATGGATAACTATGGACGACTTATCAAATATATATATATCCCTTCTGAGTTAATATCTGTTAAGATCATAATGATTTACTTAAATCCAAAACCATAGCTGTTTTAAACATATAAACAAAGTAGTGTTGCTTGAGGAGGCAACATATATTAATATTAAAATAAGCATATGAAATCTGAATTCTCAGACTTCTGACTGATTTTAGTATCTTGTAGATCTTTAAACCATACTACCTTCAGATCCAAAATATCAAACAGCTTGCAAACTTGAACAATGTTACTATACTTCATCGAACAAATAAACGAGAAAATAAAATGGAAGGTAGGTTTCCAAAGAGAAGCTTCAATTAACTTCTCTAAACTGTGAAACTGTGTTGTCTGTGGTAGAAGCAAAAGCACTGACAGATAGGGAGAGTGATGACACTCTTAATGGGACTCAGAGGTTATTCATTGGAAACCTATTTACAGAATTTGCAAACATCAATATATTGCTATTTATTAAATACACACATTGATTGTTGAGAAATACTACTATATAGGATAATAAAAGCTACAAAAATGAAGTCAGGATTTTCTACTAGGAATCTGAGATATATCTTGTAGTTGTAGGTGCACTTTTGATTTAATTACTATTCATTTATGAAGAAATTATAAAAATATTTTTCTTTTTTCTTTTGCCCACCTACAAAATTATAAATATAAAGAGTTCTGAACTCAATAAAGCCCATTCTAGTATTAGTATGTAAATAAATACACATGCTATAATTCCCAAACATACACCTAAAAGCCCAATTCGAACAGATTAAAACAACACAAAGAATTTATCCTCAACGTGTAACCATTTCCTGCGTCGCACGGCATTGATGACCAAACTCTCAATCTCTTCTTCCGTTTTGGGAACAAAGAAGAGATCTTCCTAAAGCATCTCCCAATGGCTCAGAACCATCAGATCACTGGCACGGACTGAAGTTCCTTTCCTCAGCTCGTCCGCAAAGCCGAAACTATCACCAAGCAAGTCAGTTTTCCCTAAAGCAGCTTAGTTAACGAGTGTGGTAGTGTCATGACTAATGACGTGTACTCGTATAGCGCATCTACCATTTGGAGTTTTCTTCTCAACGTAATCCGAAGTATTCAAGCTTAGAGACCTAGAACTATCCAAAAGATTAGATCGATCACCTTCCATGTTACAAGAGGATGAAGAGACTTACAGGTTCACTTTGCAAATATGTTTTTAAAATCCTTCATACTAATGAACTTCTCCAGCAGAAAAGCACATTCTCCCCTCTAGCAAACACCGATGTCTCGACAAACGGGTCTTCTCGGTTCAAAAGTCTTTAAGACTTTTCATCAGAGCACTCATATCTGCAGGATCCGACGGCTCATAGCTACTCTAGGAGAGGAGGAGAGACCTGGAGCTCCATGCTGGCTAAGTGTCAAACGTTTCTAGTAGATGAAAGTGTGGCGCCCTTGGATATATATGGTCCCAACCCTCTTATTACCACTGTCGTCAAACCTTGTCCTATCATAAGATAGAGTGAATATGGTTCTGCTTCTTAGAGAGATGCAATCACAAGTTGATCACACAGTTTAATGATTTGCTACACGACCATTTCTTGAAAAAGTCCCCTGCTTTCTGAAACTCTTTTCGTCTTTTTAATACATTTAGAAGAACGATCCCCGTAGTAACTTCGTCACGCTGCATCCTTGTCTTGCTTATCTCCCCTTAGCCAACAAAGGACATTGTACGTTTTAAGCCCTCCTTTGCTATAAACACCAATGAGAGTCACATAGTTTGAATTAATCGGTTTGACACCTTTCACGATCATTTCTTCCCACAAACTCTGTACACACTTCCATTATATAATCCCCGCTCTAACAACTCTCGTTGAAGAGAGACTATATTGAAGCTTGAGGTATTACACATCCCCATCCCATGAGTCCCTATTTGTAGCTTTAAATCTCCATCCTGTAGAGGAGCTTGAATCTCTGTCAACTTCCCAGCAAAATAAAAGTAATGAAAAAAATATTGTTTTAACATTTAATCAGGTCTTTCGTCCATAGCCTTCTAATTTTTGTTTATCATTGTCTGGCCCTTAGATATCTTCAGTGCAATGGTAAAAATAAACCTGCTCAAATTTTATCTGGTCTTTAATCCATAGCCTTTGTTTATTTGTCAGCTATCTATATTGTTAGGCCAAGTTCTGGTCGAACCATAAGTTGTTCCGAAGTAAACGTCCATGTGGTCATGTCTAGTCTATATGGAAAAATAAAATGCCTCTAGTCATATGCTTTTGTTTAAGGATTCTCAGACTAGTTGTTTTGGTTTTAAGTCCAATCTTATCTGATGAGTTTATACCTTGTAAATGATTTTGGATATTATAACGAAATGAAAGACTGTGTTCCTCGATAACATTGCTACATATGCATCTATATTGTGTATATGTCCGTATTATACATTAAAAAAATTCATGTATCTTTACATCGAACTCCAAATCTAAAAAAAACAAAAAATAATTAAAAGAAAAGAAGAAAATCAATTGGGAGATGGAACTATCTCATTGAACAAAACCCTGAATGATTTGTTTATGGTGTGGTCAACTACTCAAACACCCGATCAGATCCAAATCAAATGAGGGTTTCAATCATCAAAAGCTCTCATCAAAGTCTCTTCATCATCATCTCATCATCATAGGGCAGAGTCTAAAGCAAGAGCATCAGATCCTTTCATGATTCTGAGTCTCTTACAAGAGGAAGAGAACATATCCCACGGCACATCACCAACCAACATCCAGTCTCCATCTTTATCCTCGTACGTTGGTACAACTTCAGATCCTTTGTACCCCTCTCTTTCGCAGTATTCACCGACCGTGAACTTGAACATGTTCTCCAACGCCTTGAGAAGCTCTGGATAGTTTTTGTATGTTTTGAGATCTATTTTACGGAGGTATGGAGCTCCGTCCATACTCACTTTCACATAGCTAACACTGTTGTTGTTGTTCTTACGGTAAGATCTCACCGGAGGCCAACCCACGATTTGAGTTCTGTAAATTAAGCAACGAATCATCATTAGTACAAACATTTTCATCAGTTAATTAGATGAATATGAAATAATATATTGAAACTACTTACTTTGTAGGAGGTGCAGATTCTTCCTCGTTATCGCTTTGTAGTTGACGCTTGTTGCTTCTAACGCAAGAAACCTCTTGTTCTTCTTTAACTTGTTCTGTTCCAGGTAATCCAAGACGAAGCTCTGTGTCCTTAAGGTTAAGCTCGTTGACTTTCTCATACGCCATTTTTTTTTCAAGATCAAGAAGTCTCTTATCTCTCTATGTTCTTGTGTGGTTTCCAACGCAGAATCCTTTTCTCTCGTTCTTGTTATGGTTCTTCTTCTTGTTGGTGAGTTTGGTTGATGATGAGAAGAGGGGGGAGAGAGATATATAAGGTGGGGGAGAAGATGCATAGAAGTTAAAGTTGAAGGAAGAGAGATAGAAGTTGTCGGGAGCGTGAGAGGCAAGGATGAGGCAAGGGGACAAAGGTGGGACATAAACGCTTTGGCCGTCCATGTGAACTCGCCTCTTTCTTTATTGCACGCTCCTTATTTGCCTCCGCTAACTTTGCTTACGCTACATCTTAGCCGTCGATATGTCTTTTTTTTTTCAAAGTATATAATAATTATTACAGGGGACCAAGGAAATGATAAAAAAAAGTTGAAAGAAATGATTTCTGAGAATTGGAATTGTATCCACCGACCTGGAATTAAGGCAAGCAGAAAAACGAAATGATGTATTATGATAACATTTTATTTACGGTTTCTTAGAGATCCTTTCTTAATTCTTCTTGCATCTTTTTAAAGTGCACTTTAGCCTTTTTTTTCTTCATATTTTGGTAGAGAAATATGAGTGTTGATAATCATATTCTACTTTTTAATTAGTTAATGTTGGTTGTTCAATATTTTTATAAAATAATGTCGGTTTATAGCATCTCAACGAATTTTTCTTTTTAATATATATTCCTCTTAAGAATAGAATAAAAAGCAGGAGGGAAAACAAGAAATGTCTTTTGTTCAAGATTTTTTTTTTAATCTCTTTTTTTTTAATTGAGATCTTTGCTAATAGCATAATATTTTTCTTATCATTTGTCACCTTTTATTGGTTTCTTCTTTTTAAATTTTTTAATAATAATATTATAATTTTAAAGAAACTCAAAAGAGTCTCTCACCATAAATGTTGTTGTTGTTTTTTTCTTCTAAGGATTTTTAATGTTGTTCTTAAAGCTTAATACAAATTTATTTTAAAAGTTTTGTTTAAATGTTTTAAAATCACACACACACACACACACACACACACACACACACACACACACACACACACATATATATATATATATATAAACTAACTAACATGTATAATTTAATATAAATGTATCATATATATATATATATATATATATAGATATATATAATTTCAAGAGTTTTCTTGTAAGGGTTATTTTCTTGTAAACTCTTATACTCGGAAGAAGAAAATGATTTACTCTTTAATCTTTATTCCATGATGAAATTTCATATATAGAGTTTCCAAGTCCTCTAAGTTGCAGGCAAATATGTTTTGTATATATATGTACACTCTCTTTATAATGTCATGAATTGCGGTTTTGAGTTTTAAGAGTTTTGTATCTTGGGATATATTGTACTATCTGTCGTAATTTCTTGTATATTCTGAGCTGATATGAGTACTTTTTGGTAGATTAATGGAGAATATAAGAGAGGGGCACACATGTGGATTAGGGCCAAATGTGTTGGTAATTAATAGATGAATGGTAAGCCATGTGATTTCTTATACATTTGTCTGTTTTACTCATAAAATTATTTTCCTTAGAATTGGGTTGAGGAGAAGCTCCACGTGCTATATATACATTGAATCATACAACTTAAAAGTATGAACCAAAGTGGTAGTTTTAGTTCTCCCCATAGATTGCGCGTAACTATGTTCAGTTTGCTTCTAATCCGCATGCGTTTTGATGTTTATGTTGGGCTTTATGCAATGGATTTACCAATTTTAAATACTGTCCTATTTCTTTTCTTTGACCAATGGCTTTAATGTCCCTACTTTTGAGATGAGGATTCCTTCTATGTTCTTGCCC
Organism: Erucastrum elatum; assembly: GCA_900406325.1. NCBI lineage: Eukaryota > Viridiplantae > Streptophyta > Magnoliopsida > Brassicales > Brassicaceae > Erucastrum > Erucastrum elatum. Next base: position 1,921 of record OVBX01003732.1, on the reverse strand, counting down.
CCTCCATTTTCTCAAATATTAGATAAGTAAAGAAATGCAAGATACTTCTATGTTAGCGCTTATGATTGTCAGTGTTTCTTGTATTATTTCAGTTATAACAAACTCATACAATGTATTTGTTCACTAATTAAGAGAAACATGCACGAGAGAATACATTTTTTTGTATATCGCACGAATGAATAGTTTAGTTAACCACCAATTTCTAAATTTATGAGGAGTACCTGTCAAAGATACTAGTAGATCTATATGATGCCTATATAGATGGTTGCTAAAGCTTAGTTCTTGCCTTCTTTGTTACAACACTCAATATTTTTACTGTAAACCAATTTGAGGAAAAAAAACACTAGGGTAGTCAGTGACTGTTAAGTATCTATGGTGTTCATTAAAACATACACATATTGAGGTTACAAATAAAAAAATGCACATGTTGACCAGTTTAGAGTAAATGTGGCCAGTCTAGAGCAAAGAATATATCATTTGGATTATTGGATTTTTGGTAAATGTGGCCAAGTTTAGAGTTTATAATGGTTCAACATGAAATGATGTTTCTTAGTTCGCTAATCGTTTTAGATTCACGATTACTCCGGATCTCGGGACGAGAGTGTGCCTTAGTTACATATTCGTGGGGCTTAAACGGTTCAAACAAGAGCAACCCTAATTAGCTGGATATGTCTCACTGTCTTTTCGTCGAACCATTCATCATAAGATAAGCTGCTCGAAAGGCAACGTAGGGACGGGGACAATACATTCGGACAGCAACATTGAACCAACTTCGAAATATTGTCGATAGATCATTTATTTTGAAGAGAAAGAAAACTTGTGGACAACGTATCAGTGATCGTGGCACGAAGTATAGCCATCATGAACTTGTGTTAATTACGTTAGCTTCCAACATTTAAATCGATTTGATATATATCTTTCTGGTTTTAGTTTATAATTCTTAGCGTACCGTGTCGGTTAAGTTTGTATAAGGGAAATTAGTTGGGTGATGGAGTGAACCCCATCTTTGTCTGATTGAAAATTGTAACCGATACAGAAATCAAGTTTGGATGGGTATTTTCTATTTTATAAATTACATTTATGTATCCTATACAAAAATAGTTTTAGGTCGAACATTTACATTGAATGAATCATGATATGTACGTGATATATTATCCAATCACATAAATGCGTAAATGTAAATTTGGTGTGTGTGTGTGTGTGTGTGTGTGTGTATCAAAGTACACACTCGTGTGCGACTCACTGACTCCCGACAAATGCTGGAATGTGCGAATGCATATGGCCCAAACATCTAATATACGTGACGAGTGAGGCCAAAAGCCAACGCAGAGGAGAAGTGCGAAAAGACCAATTTCGTGTAGCCCATACCGTACCTTAAACACGTCCACGTGCGATACTTTTGACCTTTTTGCAGTAACCATCCCAACTACTTGATGAAATTTTAAGAAAATGCATGAACCCTTGTGACGATAATTTTTTTTATTATAAATCTTATCGGCTGTTGACAAAAAAAAAAAAATCTTATCGGCTGATTCGTTCGTCTCCGAAAGAAAAACCGGTGGACTGATCATCTATTACAGCCCACTATATTATTACTTGGATCAAAGCTCAAGTTTATTAGATTGATCAAGAAATGATAACTTAATTTCTGGAAAAATCGAATCCAAAACTGATATAGCTATAGATTAAGTTCCAAAAGATTATCACAATGCAACCACCCAACGATGATAAGTCTTGCTAATTAAAAAGAAAATATAGAAAATGCATGTATCNGAAGAGCAAAGTGACTTAAGTGAAGAACAAGAGAGAAAGAGTGAGAACTGGTAAGATAGAAAGAGAGAGAGTGAAGGAGGAAAATTATTTCCTTAAAACATTTTCAGAACATTACAAGAATCATTTATAGGCATGTTAGAGAGAGATG
>OVBX01003731.1:0-14270 GCA_900406325.1 Erucastrum elatum | reverse complement strand
TTTTTTGTATTTTGAGAATTTAGTTCTTATGAAAATAATACAAATATGTCTTAATTATTGACAAAGAAACACAACTTTTGTCTTCATTTGAAACATATTAATTGATATTTTATATAAATTTCATGAACATATAAAATAATTCATCTCCATAAATATCACGAATGAACTCTTTTACTATTAATAATCAAATACTAATTTAAACTATAAAATGGAAGAAATACTATGTTTGAATTATAAGAAATGGTAGTGATGTAGTTCAAAATGTACCAAAGGTTTTCTTAGTTATGTTTATTTCTTTTAAATACTTACAGTTTTTGGCACACAAATTAATAAATCACATATTTTTTTAAAATATCAACTACATAAAAGTAGTTCAGCCATTTATACAACATATGGTAGAAAACTTACGCACATGTTCACCTGTTTCATTGTAATTGTCATTGCAAAATTTACGCACAGATTAAAGAATATTATATTGTAAAAAAAAACATAATTATCTATACATCTAACTATTTTTCAACCAATAAAAAACTAGATTGTAGTATTTTCTAATAAATTTTGCATTAAAATTTTAAAAGACTTTATTTTGTAACAAAAAATTTATTCTATAACGACAACTAAAATGAAATAGAAGAAGTACAAATTTATCATTGAAATTTGAAAATATATTACCTCAAATAAAATAATTTTGGGTTAAACATCACTTGTTATGAAACAGAGAATTTTTCTTTTACATAACAAGAGATATTTCATATTATTCGTTCCAGAGAAAAATGAAACAATGTATATTTTACAAAATATATCTAGTTTTGGACGTTTCTCAAAATTACTCAGGAAATAAATAAATAATGCCCCAGATATCATCTTATCTAATGAGATGGTTTTGTTTTTGGTATATGCTTACAACACGGATTCATCATATTTATACGTATTAAGTCGTATAATACTTTTTTATAAGAAGCTACTGTTGTCAAAACACTTCAAAAACCATATAATATGGTTCGTCATTTGACAACGGAGATTTATTTGTTTTAATCCACCTATCCGCCTATAAATATCTCGCTAGACAATCCCAACCAAAACAGCTTCAAAAGAAAACAGAATCTAAAAATCTTGTCTTTTATCAATCAAAAATGCATAAATTGGACCCTCCATTGATTCCAAAACTTGGGTGGGCGTCGACTGGAGAGTACGAGAGCTACTACAACAAAGGCACGTCTCTTGATTTTCCGGTACCAAAGACGTATGGAGTGGGTCATCATCAGACCAGCTTAGGGGTTTATGTTTCGACGGAGGGAAATGGACTAGACAACAATTCGGTCGTGATCAAGAAGCTTAATCACAATACTAATCACTACAAGAAAATGAATGTATTGTAACGAATATTTTCGTCACAATAAAAAATAATTCGTCACAATATCGACATTGTGACGTATTTGTAACCGTTTGTCTATGGTTGCAATACAATCGTCACAAATTTTTTTCGGTATCAAAACCGTAACATTGCTGTGACGTATCGAGATCATAACAATTCCGACACAAATCGTGACTATACATGAAAGTGACAAAACAGTCACAATTACCAACTAATAATCAAGTCACAAACCGTCATTTTATGTGACCATCACACCGTCTCGGTTTCGTCACTCGGTGTGACGAAACATTGGTCTCCAATAGTCACAATTGAGGACTAATAGTTTGTCACTAAACAGTCTTAAGTTTGTTACTAATTGGTAGTCTCAAATATGTTATATATTATCACTGAAAATTCGTTACAATTCCGTTGTATGTGCTTCTGATTTGTTATCTCGAAATTGTATTTTGTAACAAATCAGTCTTAAATAGATACTTATATTTTGTTTGTATTCGTTACAGATTTTCACTAAAAAAACATCACAAATCGGCCTTACTAAGCTACTAATTTAGATGAAAAATTTGTAGTGATTACTTTTATTAAATTAGTCATGAATTTAACGTAACTATATTCATATGCTTGTTTATTTTTACTTCTTAAAACATTATGTGTTGCTAACTATATTAGTGTGCTTTTGATTTTTAATTTATAAAAAAAAAATCTGAGAAAGAAAAAATTACTGAAAATAAAAATTTCATAACATGAAACACTCATAAATGTAATTTAAACTTGGAACAGCAATTGAAATGAAAATAAATCCTAGTAAGTATCATAAATAAAAGAATTAAAAACCAAAAAATAACACAAAAAAAACAAAGCAGAAATAACACAATAAACCAATCAAGTTTGTGTTGAAGAGGAAAGGCTCCACAGCTACAAGTCGTTTCTGGGGGGCGACTCTTTTGCAATTCAGCTTCAAGCTCTTCCACTGATGAGTTAATGTTCCCCACTTCTGCATTAACTAGTGGAGAACCCGCCGAAGACTCTAAAGGCACACGGCACACCTCTTTGGAGTGATCCAAACCCAAATATATGACCTTGTTTTGATGTTCCTACAATCTACAAAAATCATGTTTACAACTCAAATATTATAAAGTTAATTAAGAAATTGGTGAAGCACAAGATTCAAAGCAACCATTGATAAAGAGTCGCCATCTTTCAACTGATATGAGTTTGATGATATATTTAAACGGTAAATAATAAGGAATATGGGTGACAGAAAAAACCTTGGAACAACACTAGATCCGGCAAGAGAAAAAGTTTCCAGAGATGGGGTTTCTGTGAGAGAGTAGGGTTACAAATTTGACGGCGAGTTGTGAAGGTATTTATATATTGAAGAAAACAATAGGGTTTTTGACGGCTTAGTGGATATATTTTATCACTAAAAAGCCTAAATATTATACGGGTCTTTTTTCAAAATTTTGTAGCGCTTATCTTAAAGTTTCAGAATGCCGCCCCTAATGACCAAAAAAGTTCAAAAATAAATTTTCATATGTAGTTTTCTAATAAAAGACATAAAATACAAAAAAAAAATCAGAGTCTTCATCACTTAGTTCGCATGCCTCTCTCAGTGGTCGAATAATACCAATCACATTTGAAAAGAACTTTAGAATGAACGGTTCCTGGATAATGAAGCTCAAAATTTTCTTTTAGTACTCCATAGAAATCTGGCTCTGCACTTCAGTCACAATTATATTAAGAGTATTGCTTAGAATATTATAATTCTCTCCATGAGAAATCCAAACACAATAGTTGCATGTAAACCCCATATTGTATAGATGACTCCACACAACGTTCTCTTCCAGTAATTTTCCGTTTTCCCACTTACAACATGGACAAATTAATAGCTTGCCATTCTCGAGAAACAGAGGTTGATTCTTTGTAAATTTCATAGAACTCTCTAAACCTTGACGAAAACTTTCTGAAACTGATTAGTGGTGCTAGACTTAGAGTTTTAATATCATTATTCAACGACATTCTTCTCTATTGGAGATAGCTTAGTATCCCTATTTTTCTTCTCAATCATTATCTTTTTGAGAAACCGTTTTTTTTTGTCACAGAAGAAACCGTCTTTTTATTTCTATTTTTATTGTAATTGAACTCTTTCTGATATGTTTTAAGGTCGTGTGTTTGCTATATTATATATGAAGAGATTATGATTCTAATTAATAATATAATCAGAAAATTATAAAGTATATTCTATTTTTTTTCTTGTCACTGAATGAAGTATAATCTATATAAGTTAAGGAATGTAGTCCTTAAAGGTTGCTATGCACTACTTAAATACGAGAATGTAACATTTACTTATATGTTTGTAAAAGAATTTTTCCCTTTTGAGTAGTTTTTGTTATTGTGTAACTACTTTTTGTAAACTAAACGTGTAACCAATCATGTATAATGCTTGAATCACAAATCGTGAAAAAGGAAACATGGAAAACTTGGTTTAAGTTAGCTACAAATCTGTTACATTATATATGTCAAACATTGCAACGATGAGTATATCTTTATTTGGTGTTAATTAGCAACTAAATTGAGTCACGGTTACGTTACCAACAGAGACTCCTATTTATGTCCCTGTTTCGTATCCAATTTGTGACACTACATATAGTCTCAATACCGTCACGGCGGTTACGTTTAATACTATAGTAACAATTACGTCTTTAATTGTGACAAAATGTAGCAACGACTTACATCGTCACAATATTGTGACAAAACAACTACGAAATTAGGACGAAAAAACATAGTCACAACAACGTAATAAAAACGTAACTAAATTGTGATGAAAACAGTTCGTCTCAAAATGTAGTCACAATATCCTTTTTTCTTGTAGTGAATGAGCGTGACCGCCGCAAGAAGATGAACTTTTTGTTCTCATCTCTTCGTTCATGTCTTCCAGCCTCTTATCAACATGTAAGGAGCTGCTCTGATATGTAATGAATATATTTCATATCAAAAACCTTATAGAAGAAGAATATTTTAGTAACACATTTTCTTTGCCTTTTGCTCACTTTATTGTAGAAGAAGCTAAGTATTCCACGGACGGTTCTGCAGAGCTTGAAGTACATACCGGAGCTGCAGGAGGAAGTGAAAAATCTTATCCAAAAGAAGGAAGACCTCTTGCTGGGAATATCCGGTCAAAGAGACAAAGGACGTTACGTTAAGCCGCAACCAAAGTCGGTTGCTAGTTATGTCTCCACCGTTTTTACGACTAAGCATGGAAATAATGAAGTGATGGCCCAAATCTTATCTTCCAAGATCCATAAGTTTCCGATATATAATGTGTTGAGTGGATTAGAAGAAGATGGGTTTGTTGTTGTGGATGTTTCATCTTCAAGTTCTCGTCGAGAAAGAATCTTATACACATTGCATCTTCAACTAGACAAGACTGATCACTACAAGCTAATTTGCGAAGATTTAAGTAAAAGGATGTTGTACTTGTATGAGGAACGTGGCAACTCGTTCACATGATGTTCTTGGTTCATTTAGCTATGTCGTCCTTTCAAATAGAAATTTTCTTGACCAGGGCGGTGTAATCGAGTTGTTTCTGTTCAATTGCTAGAATTACCACGATTACGTTCGTATTACAGCAATAAAATTTAGTTTGATTTAGAACAGCAGTTAATAACTTTCCTGGTACCAAAACCTTAATCTGTCTTCAACTCTTTGTTTATATATCTTTAGTTAGAGAATATATATTCAATAAGTGATGTTGATTTCTTTGCATTGCAGATATATTAAGAAATCATTGAAAATTTTAGTTTTTCAAAACAAGAAAATTAACTGAACATAATTAAACTTATAATGAAATTCTGAAGAATACAAATAATTCTAATATAGTTAACTAATTTTGTTTTGATATTTTGATATAGTTTTTTTCTAAGAATCAGTTAACTAATATAATAATGATAATGATAAAGTTAACACACACCGGAAGTTGCATTTATTATGAACCGGAATTTTCGTTGAATTCCGGTTCTGTCATTGTAGTATGAGGTGTTAATCAAATCTTAAAATGTCTTAAAATACAACAAATGCAAGTATTCAACTTAATCTAAGCTTACCTAAGCTAATCAAGTAAGAACTAATATTTCTTTAATGATTTTCTATACTAAATTTTGGGCTCTAATTGTGCAAGTGAGCAAGTTGCATATATTAATAATTGATATGATATACTGAGATTTAAAGAGCTAATTACGAATCATTAGAATAAATGAGAGACCATGGTTATCCATTGATCTTGTAAGTTGTAATTGATAGATAATTATTTATCAGCAGAGAACATATATATATATATATATAAATGATATATATATATATAAATGATAGATAATTATATTTACATATATATATATATATATATGTGTGTGTGTGTGTGTGTTTGCCGAATTTCTGATGTGTTTCCACATATTTCCTACATAATTTATAGCTAGCGTCTATTTTGAAATGTGTGGAAGTTTTTTTCTTTTTTGAAAAATAATGTGTGGAAGTTTAAAAAAAAAAGACTTTTGATTCATGCTTTTGAAATAGGCACCTAAGTTTTTATTTACAAAGAGTAAACAACATTCTTCGAAATAAACATCATACTTCCCGTAGGTTTCATGCATTTTTTGTGTGATGCATTTGTTCATATTTGTCGGTTACATCACCCAGTTGTTTGTTTAGAATACAGTTTTCCATATATTTGTTTACGAGAATAAATTAGAATTTAAGAGGACTGTTGTAGGTATAGCCTGAAGATTGACGATGCAAGAGGAGTGCTGTAGTATAGACTGATGGCACGGCTACAAATCATGAAAAACTTTGAATTTTTGTTTTCGTTATAAAATTGATATAAATCTTGGGATTATGTTTAATTTGGTAGTAAGAAAATAAAATAAAATTTATTGATTCAGCGAGATTTGTTTCTTTGGCTTGGCTAAAACGTATATATGATGTCAAATATGAATATGAATACACAGGAGAATAGCTGTAGCTTTCAAAGTGTTATATTAGTTTGGAAATGTCGGTCTCTATAAGAATCTACGAAACCTCATTGATTCACATTTACACTTGGAAAATATTGTTGACCAGTTCTTGGAAAAATAGCTAAACTATTAACGTGCATATTTTAGTTTAGATATATGGCAATGGCATCAGTTGGCCTAATTGGATTTGTTGTATTGAATAACAATGATGGATTTATTTAAGATAAAGCAATTCAAAATGCTTATGTATAGGCTTACAACATCGAAAACGTTTGGGACGTAGACGACGTCCAAAGCATTGTCCACCTCCACTTGCCGCCAACAATTTCTCAAGCTGATCAGTCATCTTTCGATATGTATATTTTATGATCATATTATAGTTTTGATACATGTAATATTCGTGTTTTGGATAATAAGAGAATTGGTGAAGCAAAATATCTATTACCTATTTTTATCTCTACTCTATTTTTGTTGTGAAAATTTCTGAAGTGTAAATAGAACTCTGTGGAGTTTATACTTATCAGTGCTAAATACTCTCTTTTTGTAGTCACATTCTCTAATATTTATAAATATTGTTTGTTGATAGAGAGATTATATATTTTAACAACAAAATTGTGAACTTTGTAAGTTTAAGATTTCAAGTAATTAACAGTTTAAATATCCTGAGGAGAAATCCCATATGGAAAGTACTAACAAACTGTCCACATGCCAAACCTGAGAAAGTAATATAAAATTCTTTTCAGGGCTCGAGTCTCATTCGTAAGAAAGTCACAGCCGTGTGAGTTTGGATACGGTCCAAACATATGCAAGTGGACAGTTTGTTAGTACTTTCCATATGTCTCCCCTTGCTTCTTCCCTGCCCTTGGCAATCTCACTGGCACAGGACTGGGTTTCAAGCTCTGAATGAATCCTTCAGCCTCAAGTCTCATTATCTCAGCATCTAAATCTCTCCTTGTGGTGGAATCAATATCAGCAACACCTTCACCACTTTCACTTCCCCACATATTCATCTTCTCAAACGCTCTATCTAAACCAACACTTACTCTACCATCAACAGAGATCCTCCTCGGCTTCTCTATACGCTTGGAAGAGTTCCACACAGAGAGCTTCTTCTGTGAAGGCAACACAGGAACCATCTCTCCACCACAAATCTTGTACTCACTCATGATTAATTATTAAACACATATTTAGGATCCCATTCAAGATTATCTTCGTTCCCCGATGGATAATAAGTACCATCCATTGTCAAGATCCTGAGACCAATGACCAACGTAGAAGCTTCCATCGTCCCACTTGAACGTCCCATTGCCACTAGGAAAATATCATCCCAAAACCCATCATATCTAGTACCATCGGTCCAAACAAATTATAAGTACCTTTGGCACATATCATACCGTTCTTCCACTCCCCAGTGTAATAACTCTCATCTCTCCAACGATACTTCCCTTGAGCTTCTTGCAAACCTCTCCTCCATTCACCATCATAGTCATCTCCGTTTGCAAAACTCTTTATCCCACGTCCATGTTTCAAGTTCATCACCCACTGACCTCTATAAGTATCTCCACTAGGACCTGTATAAGTACCAATCCCATCCATGTATCCACTTTTGAACTCACCTTCATACATAGCACTAGAAGGCCAACCAAACTTCCCTTTCCCCCATTGTCTTCCCGTTGTACCATTCACCAATGTACATGCAACCATCTGTCCATAGATACTTACCATGCCCATGCGGAAAACTATCATACCATTGACCTGTGTAGTAGTCTCCATTTGGAAGTACTCTTTCTGCATGGTAGAGTCCCCCTATGCTGCTTCTGTTGGTGCTGGTCTCATCATCATTCTCCTCGGTCGTGGTAGCTTCATCATCTGTTTGTGGAGCTACCGATACTGTTCCAAAAATGTTGTTTGCACGTTTCTTGGCTTGTTGGGTCTTTCTCACCGTTACCTCCCAAGCTTTTAGAACACAGCCTTGTTCCTTGCTCATTTTGTTTTTCTTCATAGAACAAACCCTAAGAAACCCTAGTTGAGATATATTTTTCCTTGTCTAAACAACAAATCCTATAGATGTACACATACACAAGAGAAGATCATGAAAGCCTAAGAAAACATATTTTTAACACTTGTGACTTCCTGTCTCCATTGTCTATTGGATCATATGAAAAGAGAGCTTATTTTTTCTTTAACACTGCAACATTTTCGGAGTGAGTGCTTCTCTAAATGATCATCAGAACCTAACAAAGAACTAGAGAGAGATTAAACTAATTAGTGGACAAAAGAGTTAAAGGGATCAAAACGAAACATCTCTCCGAGATTTCATCTTCTCTTGTTAACTTCTCTTTTAACTAATTATGTCATTCAAAGAAGAAACCGTTCCTCTCCTCAAACCACAGAAAGCCTTCGAATTTAGAGAAACAAGCACGACTCATTTCTTTCTATTCTTAGCCTTTTCCGAGTTTTCCTCTCAGAAACAACCTACTCTCAAAATTAAAACTGAAAACTAAATTACAGACTACAGTACTAGTAAGTGATTAATTTACCTAGCACGCCAATGCAAGTTACCCATGACCAAAAACTGAATCGTATTCTAGGAAACTATCCAATCTCGAACCGAATTGAATGACACAAGAACCCGAATGGATCCTCGTTTAAAATATTTTCGATACCAAAATATGATACATTAAAAAAATTGTCAGATTTAGATTTAAAATAACTAAATATAAGTATAGTTTTACAGGAAATTATTTTCCAACAAAGTGTACAGATCCTACAACAATTACCATGGTGGATTCTATGGAGAATCTGGAAAGCACGAAACAAATCGATGTTTCAACAAAAATACACACATAGGAGAGCAACACTTAATGCAGCCTATTTTGATGCAAGGGAATGGATTGAAGCAACGAATTACATCCAACGAGATAGGCGGACAACAATGCATAACCGACGCTATGAAGGACAGAATATAACTGGTCCAAGCCAGTACAAGGTTATGTGAAATGTAACTATGATGGTTCTTTTCTCGATATTAATACGCCATCTCAAGCAGGATGGATAGTACGTGATGACAATGGAAGATTCCTCGTAGCAGGTCAAGCTTTAACTAACAACCACAAAGTGCAATAGAGATTGAACTTCTCACAGCCATGATGAACTGTTGGAGTAAAGGCTATACAAAAATCATCATTGAAGGAGATAATCAGAATGTGGTTAAACTCACGCACAAGGACTGACGCCAGAGTACAAAATTGGCTCAAGTACATTTGAAGATGGAAGAATATATTTCAAGACCTTCAATTCACTTGGAGTAATCGTGGTTCACAGGTATGTGCAGACACAGTTGCTAAACAAGTCATACCAAATCAGCAACATTTTATCAAATGTAATCCACCATGTTTTTATAGCTAATTACTTTGATCATTAATAAAACTGATTCGTTGGTAACAAACGTATATTTTATTTGGGAAATCTACTAAAAAAACTGAACTTTTCGGGAATTGCTAAAAGAACCTGGATATATGGGCTGGCAAAAAATACACAAACTTTTCATTGACTTTATAATTAATTAACAATGTTTTCGTTGACTTGCCAATTTAACATCGTTAAATGTTGATGTCGTTTTGAAATGAGATAAAACAACGTCGTTTTCCATGATTTGAAAATAAAATCAAGTCTGGAGGGTTCGAATCTAGGTTGTTTGGATCAAATGGCAAAGTACTTTACCACTGGGCTAATGGCTTAATCAATGAAGTTACTAACATATTTAATTATATTTGATACTGACTGAATATAAAAAAAATCATCTAAAAACTTAAAAAGAACTTTTAAATTTCTAAAAACTGAAAAACTAATTCCAAAAAAAGAAAATTTTCATTTTTCGGATTATAAAAAAAATTGAAAAAATTCCAAAAATTTATAAATATTTTGAATCTGAAAACATATAATCAGAAACTATAAAAATAATTTATTATTATTATTTTATTTTTTTTATTTTTTTTGTAGTTGCTGATTATCTGTTTTCAGATTTGAAGTTTTTATCACTTTTTTGATTTTTTTACGATTTTTTTATTTTTCTTTTAATAATTTGAAAATTGAAAATTTTCTTTTTTGGCATTTTTTATAAAAAAAAAGTATTTTTCATAGATTCTGATTATTTTCAGATTTGATTTTTTTATAACTTCTTTCAGATTCTGATTATTTTCAGATTTGAATTATTTTTCGATTTTTTTGTTTGTTTTCAAAATATTTAATCTTTCTTTTTTTGGAATTTGTTTTTAAAAATGAAAATTTTGGAAGATTTTTTATTTTTTTAAAGGAAAAACAAATTTTTATTTTTAATTTCAGTTTCAAAATTAATTTTATAAAAAAATTCTTTATTTTTCAAATTTTTGGAATCTTACAGACCTTTTAAATTTTTAGAGAATTTTTTATATTCAAAATCAATACCAAATAAAAGTAAACGTGTTTGTTTCTACATTGAATGTGTCACTAGCCTAGTGGTAAAATATCTTGTCATTTGATCCAAACAAACTGGATTTCAATCCAGTGTGTACCTATTTTTATTTTCAAATCGTGTAAAACGAAACGACGTCGTTTCACTTAACGCCAACAGTTAATGTTGGTGGGTTAACGATGTCTTAACTCTAGTTTAACGATGTGCTAATTTACTCAGTCAATCGTAAATTTTTTAATTATTAGCCATACAAATGTACAGGTTTCTTTTGGCAATTCTTGAAAAGTTCAGTGTTTTTTTCGCCGATGTCTCATTTTTATTTATATATTCGATAATTTAATTATCTCTAAGAAAAATATCCACAAAATTTGAAATATATGAATCTTAATAGTTCTGTTTTTAGAATTAACAACATTCTCCAAGTTTTTCAGAAAAAAAAAGATGACTAGTGCTTTCGATCATTTTTTTAGCATGTCTAAGAATATTTCCAATATAAAAATGTATTTTTTTCCGTTATAATGGAGTTGAGTTTTACTCTAACTTCTTTCCAGTTGGAGAGGAAAGTGGGCTGATGAACAAAAACTAAAATCTGTTTATTATCATTAGAAAGTTAACCAATATCCAACCGGGACTATACATTTGACATTTGCCTAATGAAATAAACAATTATACACTCATATCGTTTCAATCAAAGAATAACCGAACTGATCCGAACCGTTTTTCCTCACTTCCTATATACGGTTACTAGAGAGTTATAACCGAAATATACCACAAATAAAACTGGAATCGAACCAATAACCGAATTGTAATTCCGTTTAGTTTACCGGAGGATCTTCTAGTGATGGGTGAGAGCTTAGAAATGGACGGAGTTGGAGGGTATTATAGGTTATATCGGTGTAGAAGTCGCAGAAAAAGAAGGAAATCTGCAATGCTAGAGATTTAGTTGCACATGATCAAAGGTTGTCTTGTCATCTTTGCCTCTCATGCTTTGATTAGCCTACGGTTTTTAGTGCTTTGTAGCCGTCTTGTTTGCCTTGGACAGTTTCAATTGTTAAAAACTTAAAATCCACCGGTTTACCAAGTTTCTGAACCGTATCCACTTCTGTATCTTCTCTCACCATGTCTATCGGTCATACATTAGCCAATCTTCGTCATCTGTCGTCTTTCTAAGACCAAGAATCTTTATTTTATCAATAAACAAAACAAAACTTTTATTGTCGGAATCTGACTCACCACCACATTAACCCAATACACACAAAATGTCTCCAGCGTCAATTATATGCTAAATTCACAAGACCCAATCATTTTTTTTTTTTAAAAAAGAGCTTCCTTTCCTGAGAAACTGAGTTCCATCGAAAAATGGGTCGAATCAGTTTAGTGGTGTCTGATCTGGTTCTGTCGTTCATGTGGATATGGGCAGGAGTTCTGGTCAACATCTTAGTCCACGGAGTACTCGGGTTCAGCCGGAAAGATACGACCGGCGATATCGTCCGGTATCTATTCTTAGTCATCTCCATGTTCGTCTTCACTTTCCTTCAGAAACTCACCAAAGGTGGACTCTACAACCCTTTGACCGCTTTGGCTTCTGGTGTCTCCGGTGGCTTCGGCAGTTTCATCTTCTCCGTCGTGGTTCGCATCCCCGTCGAGGTTTGCTCCCGTTGACTTTTTTTCTAGCTGGAACTGATAAAGTCTCCGTTTTTATAAAAATTGGGATTGTGTATTGATCTCTGTTCTAATGTTTCATAAAGACTTCATCTTGGAGATTTTATGCTCCATGTGTTAACATTGTGTTGTGTAATAAAGTTGATAACTTTGTTGTGATTGATGCTTTTTTGCTGCTTTAAGAATGTCAAAGTAGCTGTTTGGGTTCAGAAAGTCAGATTATTTGTGCTCTAGTGTTTCATAAAGACTTCATCTCGGAGATCTTGTTTTGCTGCAACTTTTCACATTTTGTTGTGTAATATAAAGTGTAATAACTACTGAGAGTTTCTGTGATGCTGTAAGAATGTCAATTAGCTGCTGGGTTCATAAAGACTTTCATCTTGTTTTGCTGTGTTGTGTGATGAAGTTGATGACTTTGTTGTGATTTTGCTCTGTTTTCAACAGGTGTTAGGATCAATCCTTGCGGTTAAACATATCATTCACGTTTTCCCTGAGATTGGAAAAGGACCAAAACTAAACGTAGCAATCCATCACGGCGCTTTAACCGAAGGGATACTGACATTTTTCATAGTAATGCTCTCGCTGGGACTTACAAGAAAAATCCCAGGAAGTTTCTTCATGAAGACTTGGATTGCTAGTATTGCTAAGTTGACTCTCCATGTTCTTGGAGCTGATTTAACCGGTGGATGCATGAACCCAGCAGCTGTATGTACCCTCCCGCAAAAAGACTCTGTGATTGTGATTTTCAACAAGAACCTTATTATATGTGTGTTGTGTTGAAACCTTTGCAGGTGATGGGATGGGCTTATGCACGCGGTGAACATATAACACAGGAACATTTACTAGTGTATTGGCTTGGACCTGTCAAGGCTACATTGCTCGCTGTTTGGTTCTTCAATGTTGTGTTTAAGCCTCTGACCGAAGAACAACAACAAGAGAAACCTAAGGCTAAATCTGAATGAGTAATGAGGCCAGCTCTCCTCTACAGTTGTTGTGTTAAACTGTTAATTCCGTAGATTTCATTGTGTTTTATATTTAACAAACTCAGCTGTATCAAGTCTGTTCAATAAAATGTGGGTTTTGGATAATTCCATTGTGCAATGTGATTGATAGATGCAGTAAAAGTATTTTGTTTATTGCAAAAAGAGATATGTCTCTCAGTTTCAATCATTCAATTACAAGAGACCAAGAACTTGGCATTGGCAGCTAACTAATAAACAAGATTAGGCTCAAACTCAGCGAAATCAACAGAGCCAGACTCAACAGGAGGCATGAGATAAGCAGCCAAGATCTCGGAGGCTAAACCAGCAACGAGAGGAATCTTCTTGAGGTTCTTGACGAAGGAAGGATCATCTGTTTGTCCTACAGCCAACAGCTTCTCATAGATCACAACCATTCTATCCAGTTTCCTCTTGAACTCAGGGTTCTCAACATCCAACACAGCCGGGAATATTCTCGCCGTGGTTCGGTTTGTCTGAAACAAAAGTTCCAACATTTTCAGACAACGCGTACTTAACTATTAATGTTGTGGTTTCAAGTTACTTTACCTCGATGATGACGTGCATATCAAACTCCTTTGTGTTTAACCCAATACCCTCGTAGAAGTTAGTTCTTTGACAATCGTTGAGGTACATTGTCACATAAACCTGCAAAAAAAAACAATCCTCTTATTAGTTAGTACAATGTCTTAAACACATTTGTAACTAGAGAAAAAGGGAGTTAAAGTTTACTAACCGAGAGGCAGAAGAAACGAGACCAGAGCTTAGCTTGCCAGTCA
>OVBX01003730.1:0-16116 GCA_900406325.1 Erucastrum elatum | reverse complement strand
TTCTTCGAATCCACAGTATGATTTCTAGTTTGGGACCTATCTATCAAGATTTCCCGTCTCATTGGTATCAGAGCCGACAATCCTCGGCAAACCTGTTTCCATGGCTAGACGAATGATTCCTCTGAAATATTCATGTGAGGAGATTTATGACAGGATGTCAAGTGGATTATGCATCTTTTGCGAAGATCTAGATACACCTGGTCATCATGATTTGAAGCACAAAGGAGTGGAGGTTATCATGATCGAAAGTGACGACCAAGAAGAAGACGACGAGCCCATTGTTGAAGAAAGCTTGGTCGAGTCTGATGCTTTTGTTAATGGAACTGTGACAATGCCAAACTCGTTGGAGTGTTTGACTTCAGCTTTACAGATTATTGATCCTGCAAATCAGAAAGAAGCTCAAAACAAAAGTGATACAGAAGAAAACATGAGTTTCTCTCTTGGGAATAAGGTCAAACGCATGGTAAGCAAGCAGTGTCAAAAGGATAAGCTTGTATGGGAGCCAGGCGGATTACCATCTAAAGCAGATCAAGGGTACTGGCCAGAGAAACGTTACACTCAAGATGACAGGTTGCAGCAAATTAGGAAGCTTCACATAACAGAGTTTGAGATCTTTGGAAGGAGTAACGATGAAGCTTTATGTGAGCCAAAAGAGGTATTAAAACTTGTTTCATTGGATCAAAAGAGTGTGGGAACCCGGTGGAGTATTGGCTGACCATGATAAATGGAAAGGCTTACAGCAAGGTTACGACCATGGTAGATTGATGAGGTTAATGCAGTGGTTGTTTAGTGTGGATTGGTTAAGCTGTAAAGTGGCTGGGTTACCTCAAGAAACGTGGCAAGAGAGATGCTTCTTTGAGAATAAGTTCCATGCCTTGCTGGCTGGTTCTCATGGTTTAGATCTTCTAGTTATATCAGATACCATGGAACTTTGGGAAAAGAAATCATTCGTTACTTGGGAGCAAGCTATAGTGGTAGTCAACATAATGGATATTGTTGGTTATTGGAAGAACAGATTTGATCTGTTTACTGTTGAGGATGATAGAGTTTTACAAAGCATGTTTACTGCTGAGGATGACAGAGACTTAGAGAAGCTGGGTTCAATAGACTCATATCATAAGGCATGTTTACTTCTGCAGTTGACTTGTATTGGATTCGCTGGAGGCATAACAAATAGCGAGGATCAGTTGGTTGCCAGTCAGGAAGTGACACCAAATCGAGATTTCTGTCTGGAATTTCACAGAAAGAGTCACATGAGGGACAAACTAGGTTCAAAGAAGAAGCAGAAGTTTGATAAGCTCTGGCACTTCAAATACAAGCAGAAAACCCGAGACAGAGATAGGGTTGATACCATTCACTCAAACTGGTTACCGGAGCAGAGGAAAATAACGCTTAGGTGTTGCAGAAGGTTGGTCATGTTACTGAGAGCCGATTTAAGTGTTGCTCACAAGTCTGAGAAACTGCAGACTGACTCAGAACTTGTGGGTGAGGACGAGGCTATAAGGTTTGATGAACCTAGTGTTGAAATCTATGAAATGCAGACTAATGGCTATGGGAGAAGGCTTGGACTTGTACAGAAGATAGCTGTTGGTCCTGAAAATGAAGATGTCTTGAGTTGCTACACTACCACTGGCCAAGCAAAGCATGAGGAGATATCATTGTACGTTGAAGCCAAAAGAAGAATTGCGATATCTCAGATTTTGCTAGTTGTCACGACTTACTATACAACATGCAAAGTGTATAACATTCTGTCTCACCGGCAAGAACAACTAAGAAATGAAAAGAAGAAGAGGCAGTCAAAATCTTGGAGATTCAAATACAAATACAAGACAAGGGAAAGAGTTATGGCAGCAACAAAGATACTGAAGATGAGTACTGAGATCTTCACTTTTCTGAAACCAGAAGTTTGCTTGTCTCAGATTTTTGCTATAGGAATTGAGAAACAACTTCGTAGTCCAACTGAGCAGAGAGTTGCAGAGCTGATAACAGTAGAGTGGATTACTGATGTCTTAAATATGGCTGCTAACCCTATTGGGAGAGTTAAGCACGTGGTTCTGAACCATGTTGAGATGATTCAAGCTGGCACGAAGTCGGTTGATCTTGCTGATTACCACAACGAGGCATTGAAATCTTATTTTGTTGCTGGTCTTTACCTTTACTTCAACATCTCCTATGAAGTTCCACCCAAGCTCCTCTATCTGATCAAAGTCTATGGAGATAGAGATATCATGACGTTAATAGTTGTTGGTCTCCACAGCATATCAGTTATGTTGTTAGAAAAGCATGAGAAGAACCACATGTTACTGTTTTCCAAGGTCAACAAGTTCTGGACACAATACAACGATTTGGTTCAGTTTATTATTGAACTTCAAAGCTCTTCAGAAAGCTGCAGGATTCAAATACTTGAAAACAAGACTTCACAAATTGCTTCTCATGTGTTCCACCTTTGGAAGATCAAGGCTGGGAAAGTGAAGGAAGTTTCAGGTCTTATGAGGCTTCGTCTGTTAGTGTTAACAGAATCTCCGAGCAGCCTTGCATGCTTAAGCATTGCCCCAATGGCCTACTCCATCTCAAAGACGAGAGACTCACTCAAGGTCACAATGTTCCTGCTCTATTTTCATGTGTGCATAACTGTCATCAAGGTTATTCTTCAGTGGAAAGAGCATCCTCCAGATCAAGTTTATAAGTCTACTGTTTTCTTATCCTTGAGGACAAGGATATTCTGAAGAGGGGAGTATTGTGACAGGATAAGTCACATAGCTTATTCATCGTTATCTATTAGTTTACCTTTTTTTCTTATAAGTTTATCTTTCCTTTTCTTAATTACTTTTAATATTTCTTGTTCTATATAATGTAGCTTTACGGCAAGGGTTTTGGCAATCAATGAATAAAATTATTCTCTTCAAACCTATAACTTCTCTCTCAAGTTACTTGCTAAGTTCATACAAAGAGCTTCGCATACGAACTCTGGTTTTCGAGTTGATCCTTCTTCATTCGTGATCATCTTCTAGACCTTTGTTTACCCATTCTTCGAATCCACAGTATGATTTCTAGTTTGGGACCTATCTATCAAGATTTCCCGTCTCACACATCCTCCTCTGTACAGTCTCTATTATCGGAATGTCAACGCACCTTAGATTCCCTCTAGCAAAATCTATCTCTAGACCACTCTTCTCTTCTCCACAAGGGCGGTTATGTTCAGTGCCCCTTTTGATCCAAATCACCGCATGCCACCTGAAGCTCTCTTCCTCCACTCACTCCATTGCCCAAAGCCTCTCGATCTCACTCCCCTCATTGGTATCGTTCAGTAGCTACCGAAACAAGCTCGAGTTAGCGATTGAGCCAGAGCTGAACAACGGCGACGGTGACCTCTGTTTCTCCTTAGATGACGTCACCAACTTCGGTAACAACTTCTTCTACAATGATTCTGGTGAATTCAGGTGTTGTAATCGATACATACATGAGGGATCATGTTCTCTTGCTCTTTAGGTTGTCTATGAAAGCGGCTGTTAAAGAAGCTAGTGTGTTTGTGATAGAGTCTGATGCTATTGCCGTTGGGGAGCAGAGCTGCAAAAGCAGCTTCTCAGCTTGGCGTATTGTATGGAGAAGGAAACGGGAAGTTTTTTGCTCTGGACATGTTGAAACAGTGCATTGATGTATCCGCCTCTCATATTATGTTCTTTCGGTCGCCTGAATCCTCTGGTGTTCTCAAGGGTTTAGATGATGCAAATTTCGGTGATGACGATGTGCAGATTGGGAAAACTTTGGGCAGTGGTCAGGTGATGTCTGTGTCTCGTGTGACAGCAGCTGTTGCAGCTTTGTATTAAAGATCCATGCTTGAAGGCAAAATAAGAGCACTTCGATATCCTGTGAACTTCAATCTCTCTGATAAGCTCGGGAGATCGCCGCTCTCTGTTCTCAGCGGAAACGCTCTTCCTCTGTTTCCCATTTCAGACGGCGACCTTGATCTCAAATACATCTCTGTGAGAGACCCACGACTGGTTAGTATTCGTTAGATTCCGCCTGTGTTTAAAGTAAAAAATAATTATTGCTACGTGTGTTTGTCATCTCGTTGCAACTTTGTTTCGTTGAGTATTTCTCTATATCATACTTTGTTTCTCAGTTTTGTAATTGAATAACAGTTGTATATTGTTTCGGAGACCTTGACGAAAAGTGTCATCATGTGTCATCCATCATGTTGCATCAATAGTGTCACTGTATCTGTCTCTGAACCTTTGAATTGGATGAGAGACAAACAAATTACCCGTCCTTATCCTATCTCTTTGGAGAAAAAAAAGAATTAGCATCTTAGGGGATTGTTCATTCATGACTTTTGCAACTACAGTTTTAGGTATTGATTCTATTTGCGACGAAGCTGCATATCAGTGAAATTAGATAGTGATGGAGACTTTGGTTTGATTACTTGCTTCCTTGTAATTTGCCTGTCTTGTTCCTGGCTACCTCCTTCTGGAAATAGAGTAACTAACCACAATATTTTATTATTGTTTAATACTCCTTGTAATTTGCTGGTCTTTTTCCTTGTTGCCTCATTTTTGAAATAGAGTAACTAACCACAATATTTTTTACTTCTGAATTTCTTTTCCCTGCAAACGGTGCATTTTTTTCTTTTATCTCTTTTGATTGAAGAAGTTCCATAGTCTTATAGAAACGAAGTTGTATGGAACTTATATCATATATGGAACCAAGTAATGTTACAATTCATCGACCCATATTTCTCAGTCGAGTGTTAGAGACATTTTTATTGAAACTGCATGTATGTGTGTCTGTGAAGATAGTAAGTGGCCTAGTCTCAAGATAATAAAGGTTCTTGACTTCTAGAAACTTACAAACGATGGTAGGGCCTAGACATGACTAGGATATCAACTCTTTTTCGTCAGCTTTTGGCGTTTTCATCCTAGAATGAGTCACCATTTGTTGACTTTGTTTCCCCAGTTGTCTTAGTCTATTGAAATTCCATGAATCTTCCTGATGGTAATGAAAGACTTGATGACGAGTTGTTATATATTCCTTCTATTAGTGGTTAGGTTACTACGCTGATAATACAATTAAACAAATCTTTTTCTTTCATTCCGCAGATTGGTTTCTCTGAAAAACATTTTCAGATCTGCTCGTCTGATGGCTCCTTGTGCTTTGTCTCGCCACTGTAAACACCATGTCTTTCCTAGCTTCCACGGGCCAGATGTCCGTAGAGGCTTTCTCAGCTACTTATTGAAGGAGTTAAGAGAGAAAGGAATCGATGTCTTCATAGACAATAACATAGAGAGGAGCAAGTTGATTGGTCCCGAGCTCACAGAAGCTATAAGAGGATCGTTAATTGCAGTTGTCTTGATCTCGAAGAACTACGCTTCATCAACATGGTGTCTGAACGAGTTGGTGGAGGTCATGAATTGCAGGGATGAAGATGAGCAGACGGTGATGGTGATTTTCTATGAAGTGGATCCATCTGACGTGAAAAAGCAAAAGGGAGACTTCGGAGCTGTCTTCGATAAAACTTGTGCGGAGAAATCAACGGAGGAAGTTGAGAGATGGAGAAAAGCTTTGCAGATTGTGGCTCAAATCGCTGGTTACCATACAAGCAACTAGTAAGTCTTTTCTATTTCCACTTGATTAATTGGTCATAATGTTTTAAGTTTTAAAACATCTCAGTGTATATATATATCTGGTAAACACTAGCGAGGGACTGAGATACGATCATTATTTATACTTTTCGTGTTAAGTTTGCTTAAGATCTGGGGAAGATGATGGAAATGGGGCATTGATATATTTTTGATGTAAACGTAATTTAGTTCCTGACTATTTAACGGATATATTCATTTTTTTCTCTTTCAGTGTTGATGATGCAGTCATGATTGAAACAATTGTTACCAATGTTTCAAACAAGTTCAATGATTCTACAACATCAAACGATTCCAACAGCTTAGTTGGTATTGGAACTCATATCAGGAGAATAGAGTCATTGTTGTCCTTAGAGTCGGATGAAGTCCGGGTGGTTGGTATCTGGGGTCCTGCTGGAATTGGTAAGACGACCATCGCAAGAGCTTTATATAAAGAGCTCTCTAGTAAGTTTACACATACTGCTTTTATTCAGAGTATCAAAGGAAAGTTTGAGCAAAACTATCGAGACGAGCACTCGTTCAAGTTGCATTTTCAAGAACAACTTTTGTCTAATACCTTAAGTCAGAAAGATCTAAAAGTAGGTCATCTGGGTGTGGCAAAAGCAAGGCTGAAGGACAAGAAAGTGCTCGTCATTCTTGATGATGTGGATGACTTAAAGCAGCTAGAAGCCATGAGTGACCAAACTTGCTGGTTTGGGCCTCAAAGTAGGATTATCATCACGACAAAGGATAAAAAGCTTTTGGTAGCACATGAGATCAACCATATTTACCGTGTGGATGTTCCATCTACATCTGACGCTCTTAAAATTCTCTGCCTGTCTGCTTTTCGTCATAAGTCACCGTCATCTGGGTTTGAGGAAATGGCCGTAGAAGTTACACAGCTCGCCGGTAACCTTCCTTTGGGTCTACGTGTTCTTGGCACATATCTGCGAGGAATGTCCAAAGATCAGTGGATAAATGCATTGCCTCGACTTAGGACGAGTCTTGATGGAGATATTGAGAAAGTATTAAGGTTCAGCTACGATGTGTTATGCGAGAAAGATCAAGAATTGTTTCTTCATATAGCATGTTTTTTCAAAGGTGAACGCATTAATGACGTGGTGGAGTGTCTTGCGGAGAGTCGTTTGAACGTCAACCACGGGCTCCAAGTGTTGTTCGACAAATGTTTCATATCTAAAGACGAATGGGGACGGTTGGTGGTTCATAATTTGCTGGAGCAGTTGGCTAAAGAAATAGTTCGTAAACAGTCGGTTTCTGATCCTGGGAAACGTCAGTTCTTGGTGGATGCTCAGGACATTTGTGATGTGCTCGAGGAAAATACTGTAAGTTTTGAGATAAACTGTATCCAGTCTTTTCTTGCTACTATTTTTTCGATCATTTGTAACTAATTAAAGTTTTTTCAGGGCACTGAAACTATTAGAGGAATAGATTTTGACTTATCGGAAGTCAGGGGAGACTTAATTATTGATGAGCGAGCCTTTGAAGGGATGTCTAGGCTCCAGTTCTTAAGATTCCGCAAACGGGGTTTGTATGAAACCACCAATCTTCTCTTACCCCAGGGTCTGAAGTTTAGAACTAGTAAGCTTAAGTTTCTTGAATGGGATCAGTTTCCGTTGACAAGTTTTCCTCGTGAGTTTCAACCGCGGCGCCTTGTCAAACTTATGATGAGGCACAGCAAGCTTGAGAAGCTGTGGGAAGGACCTATTGTAAGTAGTTTTAGCGTGCTTTACAATTGAATTAAGTTCTGTGTATTTCAATCCCAGGGATTTCAATGTATCAACGCGGTTTTGTCTTTTGCCTTAATTTATAATGTGTGCAGCCGCTCCAATGTCTGAAGTTGATGGAGATATCTTATTCCGACTACCTCAAAGAACTTCCGGATCAGTCTAATGTCACTAATCTTGAGGCACTGAATGCTGGTTTTTGCTCAAGTCTGTCGGAGATCTCCTCCATTGGGAAGGCCACTAGTCTCCAGAAATTGCAGCTCCTTGGTTGCGACAAGTTGATAGTGATCCCTTCTTCCATTGGAAATGCCATTAATCTCAAGATGTTGAATGTCCGTGTGTGCCAGGGTCTGGTTGAACTCCCATCCTCAATTTGGAGCCTCAAGCAGTTAAAGACGCTGTTAATTGAAGGATGCCCAAAGCTAAACCATTTGGGGTCACAGTTGAGAAGCTTTCCTGGCATTTCCGGAAACATTACAGAATTTGATATGACTAATACAGCGATAGAAGAGTTTCCTTCAACCATCATGGCTTTTTCGTGTCTTCGTAAACTCTCAGCAGGGCGTGTCGAAAGCCTCAAGGTGTTTCCAGATGTTCCTGACACCATCGAAGTGTTAAAATTGGGTAATACAGGAATAGAAGAAATTCCTCCGTCGATGCAGAATCTCACACGTCTTACTGAACTGAGCATGCCTCGCTGCGAGAAGCTAAAGGTCCTTCCAACCAACGTCAACCTGCAATCTCTCTCTTCACTTGATCTCAGTTCCTGCCCACAATTGAGAACGTTTCCGGAGATATCGACAAGCATTATATATCTTAAGCTGAGATATAGTCCTATAGAAGAAGTCCCTTCATCCATATGGTCTTGGCCCCGTCTTTGTTACCTGGACTTACAAGATTGCCGGAGCCTTCGGGTGTTCCATAGTTTTCCTGAAAACATCGATGAGTTGGACTTGAGATATACGGGAACAGATTTCTCAGGTGGTGATTTACGTATAAACCTCAAGTGGTGCAAGAATCTTGTGTCATTACCCCACATTCCGTGTTTCGTATCACTCCTTGATGCATCTCATTGTGAGTCGGTGGAGAGTATAGATGGATTCTCTACCAATCCAGAGAGATGTCTCAGCTTTGCTAATTGTTCCAAGCTGAGTGAAGCAGCGAGAGAACTCATTGAGGTATCGGATTGCAAGTTTACGCTCTTACCTGGTGGAGAAATGCCTGCAAACTTTGATCACCGAGCAAGAGAGGGTTTACTAACTGTCAATTTGTGTCAGAGCCCTCTTCCTTTATTCTTCAGATTTAAAGCTTGCCTTCTGCTGCTTCATGGCCTCTATAAAGAGGACGAGGATGAAAGTGAGGATGGTGATGACGATGAATGGATGAAGCTTTCCTGTGACATCTGGTGCGTTCAGAATGGCGTCGATGTTGGACATGGATCATGCAAGTACATGCTACCAGCAGTACTTGGATCTAAGGAGCATCTGTATTTCTTGAAATCTTCCATTTCACTAAACCTTCCTGAAACAGATGTGAATTCCAGCGAGCTTCAGTTTCAGTTCAAGATCACTGGTAAATACTGGGATTTAAAAGACTTCGCTATACAACTCTTGGAAGACCCTGATGTTCATGATGACCAAGATTGCTGTGAAGATACTCACAGCAAAGCTGAGTACAAAGAAACTGCAGACATCAAGATAGAGAAATTTGATATGGAGGAACAATGTGAAGAAGAAACAATTTAAAGAGGTAAGCATTCTGGAAAGAAGTAACTTATGGATTTAAGGATGATAATTGGGATAACAGCACAGTTTCAAAACATGAGTTTGATCTTTATCGTTTTCTCATGCTGTGACTAATTTGGATTCTGACAATGTTTGTGCTATAATTGTGATAAGCAATAAGAGATGATTTTATTGATTATCAAAGTCTGTTACAGAATAACTCTCAAGAACCTTTCTTCTTGAGTACTGAATTGCAGAGACACTCTCTCTCGATATCAGATTCTACTAACAAACTTCACAAAATATCTAGTAACAAACTGACTCGTATTTACATTGGTTGCTGCTGAGTCGGTTCTCAACTTCCTCTAACAACTCTTCTGCCACGTCATTATCTTCCAGCTCATTATTCTTCTTAAGTCCTCTGCTCCTCTGTCTATAATAGACTCTCCAGGGTTTATCAATACCCCCCCCCCTTCAAGACCAAGCTTGCCCTCAAGCTTGAATCTTGGAAACTGCAAAGCCAAATCTTTCACTCGTAACCAAGATTGCTCATAACCAGGCAGCCCTTTCCAATTCACCAACACCTCTAGATGACCTTCCGAGTCATAACGTGTGGTTACTATATACTCCGGTTCCATCACTAACTCCTCTGTATTAGAAAACAGTATTGGTAAAGGGTGCACCGAGTGATTCTTACCCAATACTGGTTTCAATTGCGACACATGAAACACAGGGTGAATTTTGCATTCTTGAGGAAGCTTTAGACGATATGCTGCAGGTCCAATACACTCCAATATCTCAAAAGGACCATAGAAGCGTGCAGCTAGCTTCTGACAAAAGCTTCTAGCCAAAGAATTCTGTATATAAGGTCGCAATTTTAAAAAGACCAGAGCATCCACTTCAAACTTCAAATCGCGACGATGCTTGTCGGCATTACTCTTCATCACATCTTGCGCTCTGATCAAATGGCCCTTAATCTCAGTAAGCATCCTATCCCTTTCCCTCAACATAGCTTCCAACTCAAAGTTCGTTGTCGACCCCTCTTCATAACGAAGCAATCCCGGAGGTTCCCTACCATACACCAACTTAAAAGGAGAAGTCTTTATCGATGTATGATAAGAAGAGTTGTACCAGAGCTCTGCCCACGCAAGATACTTCTGCCAAAGCTTAGGATGCGATGACGTGAAACATCTGAGATAGGATTCAAGGCAACGGTTCAGAACTTCAGTTTGGCCGTCCGTTTGTGGATGATACGCCGTACTGAATTTCAAAGCCGTTCCTGCAATACGAAAGCACTCCCTCCAAAAGCTACTCAAGAATATTCTGTCTCTGTCTGAAATAATGGACTTCGGAAAGCCATGTAACCTCACCACCTCTTGTACAAATCGTTCTGCTACACTCGTAGCAGTATATGGATGTTTCAGACAAAGGAAATGTGCATATTTGCTCAAACGGTCCACCACAACGAAGATAACATCAAACCCTCCCGACTTAGGAAGTCCAGTAATGAAATCCATCGAGATCTCTTCCCATATCTGATTAGGAATAGGTAGAGGATTCAACAAACCAGCTGGGTTGAGTGTTGAATACTTGTGGGTTTGGCAAACCTGACACTCTGCCACATATCTCTGTACATCCTTCTTCAGATTATGCCAATGAAACATCCTTTGAATTCTTTTAATCGTTTTAAGCACCCCAGAATGTCCACCGATCACACTATCATGATATTCTGTTAAAATGATAGGAATGTACTTTGAGTTCTGCGGTAAAACCAGCCGGTTCTTGTAGAACAATTGACCACGAACTACTGTATGATGCTTCTTTCCATTCTGCAACACTTCCTTAATCACCTTTTGTATACCCTCATCACTCTCCACTTCCTCAAAAATATCCTTCATTTGTAAGTTTGTAGACATAGTAATCTGCTTGCAACAGGAATTGTGTTGCTCCGTCTGCTGGAACAATGCGAGATAAACTGTCAGCTACATTGTTCTCCTTGCCAGCTCTATAAACAATCTCAAAATCATTTCCAACTTGGTGAGCCACCTTTGATAGTCCATCGATACATCACGCTGCTCCAAGAGGAATTTTAAGCTCTTCTGATCTGTGATCACTCTGAATCTTCTACCCATCAAATAGTGTTTCCACTTTTGAACTGACATCACTATTGCCATCAGCTCGCGTTCATATATTGGTTTCAACTGTTCCCTCGCAGTTAAACCTCTACTGAAATATGCTATCGGTCGTTTCTTTTGTAGCAACACTGCTCCCAACCCGTAACCCGAAGCATCTGTCTCTACGATAAAAATCTCCTTGAAGTCAGGCAACGCTAGCACCGGAGCAGATATCATCAGTCTTTTCAGAGTGTCAAAGGAATCCTGAGCTAACGTACTCCACTCAAAAGCATCCTTTTTCAACAGTTCAGTCAAGGGTCGAGCAATCACACCATAACTCTTTGCGTATTGCCTGTAGTAACCTGTGAGACCGAGGAAACCACGCAACTCCTTAACTGAACGAGGCACTGGCCACTGTTTTATTGCCTCTGTTTTAGCAGGATCCGTCGCCACTCCCTCTGCACTGATTATGTGACCCAAATATTCAACCCGGTGCTGAACAAATAGGCATTTCTTGTGATTTGCAAACAGAGTATGTTGCTCCAGTATCTTCAACACAGTCTGTAGATGCTCCTGATGTTCTTCCATCGACGCACTGTATACCAAGATATCATCAAAAAACACCAGTACAAATTTCCTCAGCAAAGGCTTGAATATTGCGTTCATGAGAGACTGAAATGTAGCTGGAGCATTAGTCAAGCCAAATGGCATAACTATGAACTCATAATGCCCTTCATGAGTTCTAAAGGCAGTCTTCTCGATGTCTTGTTCCACCATCCTTATCTGGTGATAACCGGATCGCAAATCAAGCTTAGAAAATATTCTAGCTCCATGTAGTTCATCTAGCAGTTGGTCAATGACAGGAATGGTAAACTTGTCAGGAATTGTAGCCTTATTCACTGCACGATAGTCCACACAGAAACGGAATGTCCCGTCCTTCTTCTTCACCAGCAACACAGGACTAGAGAATGGGCTTTTACTTTCTCTGATAATTCATGTCTGCATCATCTGCGCCACTAGCTTCTCAATGGCTTCCATGTGAGCGTGAGGGTATCTGTACGGATGAACTTTAATTGGTCCTTGGCCCTTCTCAAAGCGGATTGAATGCTCATAACCTCTAACAGGAGGCAACTCAGTTGGCTCTGCAAACAATATCTGAAAGCTTGATAACAAATCCTCAAGTATCCTCGGTACTGCATTGCTTTCTTTTGTAGACTGTGTTTCACCAGTCAGTATAGCCATCTCGGAAGCAAAAGCCTCCATTGCTTTATTACTCACTGATACATCAGATTCTCCCTTCAATCTTACCAACTTCCCATTCCACCTGAAACTCCATTCCTGCTCCTCCCAATCAATCTCACATCGTCCTAACTTCCTCAACCATTGAACCCCCAACACCACGTCTACGCCTCCAGGTTCCAAGACTATAAAATCATCCACAAAGTATGCTGCTTGGACCGTCAGAGACACTTTCCTGCAAACGCCGGTCGCGTGCACTGTAATTCCCGTTCCCACCAAGACAGACAAATTAGAGTAATGAGTCTGACATAATTGTGCCTTCTCCACTACCGTTGGTGAGATGACATTATGCGTGGCACCGCTATCTATCATCACAACCACAGCTGTCTTCCCAATGACACATTTCATCTTCATAGTGGTTGAGGATGACAAACCCAAGAAAGAGTATAAGGAAAGCGCCATGTTTTGTATCTTCAACTCCGATGGATCTTCCACTGAATCCACAAACTCTTCCTCCGCAATCTCCAATTCATCTCCTCGAATAACCACCATCACTTTCAATTCCTTGTTCTTACATACGTGTGACCTCGACCACTTCTCATCACAAGTAAAGCAAATTTTATTCTTTTTCTTATGCTCATACTCCTCATCTGACAGTTTAATTGGTGGCTTCACCACTGGTGGAGGTTTCCCTGCTTCTGTTTGTTGTTTCTTCCACTGACCATTGTTAACTGCATAAGCTGGCCGAAATGTTGTATGTGGAGCTTGCTTAGGAGCAGTCTGAGCACTAGTCGGGGCAGGTGCAAGCATTCTACAAAATTCACTCCCTTCCATGGAGATCACCGCTGCAATGTGATTAGGAAGTCCCACTGGTTCTTTCAACTTAATCACTTCTTTCATCTTCTTCTTCAAACCGTTGAAAAAGATATCCACCAAGTGTTCTTCAGCTATTTTTACTTGAGATGCTAACTCCTGAAATTCTTTGACATATTCTGCTATCGTCCCCGTCTGTTGAATGCCAAAAAGCTTCTTTCCTGGAGTTTTCTCATAACTCTCTGCAAAACGAGCCAGCAACCTTCGTTTGAACTCCAACCAATCATCAAAAGGTCTATGCTCACTCTCGTAATTGTACCAGCTCAAAGAGTCTTCCTCAAGACTCAAAGCTACTACCTCCATTCTTGCTTCAAGACTATACTGATAAACTCAAAAGAATCTTTCAGCTTGAGCTATCCAACCATACGGATACGATCCTCCAAACACAGGCATATCAACCTTCTGCACCGGTTTATCACGATAATCCCTGTGATTCTATATCGATCGAGAACCTAACGATGTATCACCCCGGTTATGGTTCAAGTTAGGGTTTACCGCTGGAGGAGGATGATACGACGACGACAGAGGCATAATCGGTGAGCTCTTGTCTCGAATCGGAGCTTTTTGCAACTTGTTAACCGCCAATAACACCGATTGCAATGTCGCGTTCAACTCTCCCATCTTCGAATCCATTGCGTCACTCGAATCGGCTAATCGCCTGTAACCTCCTTCCATATAATCGAATCTCTTGTTCAGCTCTGCCACGGAATCGTCCAACTCGTCAACTCGTTGTATCGACTCACTCAAATCCGCCATTGACGTGATCGATCGGCTCACCGCACCAATTGATAAGCAATAAGAGATGATTTTATTGATTATCAAAGTCTGTAACAGAATAACTCTCAAGAACCTTTCTTCTCGAGTACTGAATCGCAGAGACACTCTCTCTCGATATCAGATTCTACTAACAAACTTCACAAAATATCTAGTAACAAACTGACTCGTATTTATATTGGTTGCTGCTGAGTCGGTTCTCAACTTCCTCTAACAACTCTTCTGCCACGTCATTATCTTCCAGCTCATTATTCTTCTTAAGTCCTCTGCTCCTCTGTCTATAATAGACTCTCCAGGGTTTATCAAATTGCGTCAGGTTTCTGTAAGTCAATGGATGAAGAGTACAGAGAGCAGAACATAGTTGGGTGCATGCGTCCTTATAGTTGCGTATAGTAAATAGGTATTCTGGTCTACGAAATAGACTAGAAAGTTTTTTGACTTTACTTTTACCTTTTTGGTTTTATGTCATTAGCATGTACAAATCAGTACTATCTGTTTGTTTGTATTTTGAAGCATCTACTGTAAACAACATTGGTTAAACTGACATGTTACATACAGCACTGGTTACTTGAGAACAAGAATGTATGATGTCTGCACTGATCTGATCTGATCCGGAGTCATATTTCATCTTGTGCAGTATTTTTTCTTTAACTAATGGGCCTGGTCATTTAAATGGGCTTGACATCCGATAGACTAAATGTGAGCAATCATCTTTATTGTCCTTTCGAAGAAAAATTTAAATCACTTATGTCATTCTATAATTTTCATATCTCTCATATTCAGTAAAGCACCTACAATTACGAAATTAGCCTCAGAATAAAGAAAAAAAATAAAGAAAATTAGAAGCAAACCGAAAAACCGACGAGCTCCAAACCCAAACCGACCCGTACGGCCTCCTCTTGCTCGCGGTGAGAGATTGCGGTTAGTGGGATTGCGTTTGGGAAAAAGGAGGTCGATCGTACGGCTGAATTGGTACTACGGTTCGGTCCTCCGTCGTCTTCCGCCGCTGTGTAGGGGTCAATCGTAGCTCGTCAAACGTATATCCTCCCTCCACCATGGTAGGTTTTAGAGGCTCTAGGTTTTAGGGTTCCGAAGCTCTTGAATGAGCTGAGAAACCAGATTGTAATGGATTTAGATGTTGCATCATGGTATCCGAGTCCATTATGAGTTGAATTGAGTAGGAGAATGATTGTATTGTTCGATTCTACTGTGCTGAATGTAGAGATTCGAGATTCAAAATCAAAATGTACGATAGTAGAACTAGCAAAACTAGTATTACAGATGATTGTTGTAGAACTAGTAAAACTGGTATAATGAGGTCATGTACAATCGATTGTTTTCGCAGGCTACAATGAGCCACAACGTCATCATACACTTCAGATGCGAAGGTCGCATGTATTGTTTAGTGTTGAAGCATGCTGTAGAGGAGATAAATCTTTCAATGGTAGAAGCACGCATATGCAAAAAGGCCGGATTCGATGAATATAATGTGAAGTTGAAATTGAGTTACATTACACTGTTAGTTAGGAGTAACGAGAAATTCATCATTTGCGATGATGAGGATCTTTGTGGTTATCTTTTGTTGGTGGAGGTCATCAAAAGGTCAGAAATCTCAGAGCAACTTTCATAAGCGGGGAAACGTAGTTCAAAGCGAAGTTCAAGAGTGAGGAAGCGAAATTCTGTAGGTACGACCTATGAGGTGTGCCATTCGAATGATGATGAAATCGGAGATAAAGCCATAACTCAATATCGTGGCGACAATGAAGTTGATAAACAACAGGAATAGAAGATTGTGGTGATTGAGGAGATGTTGGGAGCTCAAAATTTAGTATGTTTAAAGATTTTACTCTTGCTTTATTTTAAGATTTTACTTTGTTTTGTTTAAAGATTTTACTTTGTGTTGTTAGTGTAATACTATTTGTGTAATACTATTTCTAAAGTTTTAGTTTCAAGAATCAAAAGAAAAAAAAAGATACAAATACTAGTTTCAAGAATTAAAAAAAAAAATATATATATATATATATACTACTTT
>OVBX01003729.1:0-16117 GCA_900406325.1 Erucastrum elatum | reverse complement strand
TGTCAACATCATTGTCATCCACTTAATTAACATTACAAACATAGCTATCTCGCAAATTCTCTCTATATTTTATTTATATAATATGTGGTATTAAAGAATTGGGACATCAGTTGTGCTGTGGGTAGAATAAAAAACAATGTGAAAATAGATAAATAAAGCAATATTGCGATCTTCTTCACTTCATGTCTTCAGATAAGATAATCCATGAAACGGTAGATTTCCTTCCGTATGAAACATATGTCACACACTTCATCTAAACCTTGTTCCATGCAGTTTTCCGGGACTTCCATATGAGATAGTAAAATATCATATTCGCGATATTCTCTCACAGTCATCTCCAGAACAACTTTGTGCACACTCATGTGACACTGCCTAACAATTTCAAATCTTTGATTCTTCCAGAGTTCAGTAAGATAGGTGCTCCCTTCGTTAAAATCGCCGTTGACAAGTAGGAGCATTCCATACATGTACATAGCATCTGAATGAGTTGTTTTGGCCGCAATTGCGAGTTGTGTTAAACCTATAGCGAAATAATAATAATAGAACCACCAATGATAAGTTCATGATAGACTACAAAAATGTTTGGTTATAACAAACATGTATACTGATGATTACAAAGAAAATGGCGTACTACATATAAAGTTTATATATTTACCCTTAGTGAAATGTTTGAGGTGGAAGTAATTGAACAGACCGCATAAGAATATGGCATGTATATTTCCATTCTCTGCATGCTCCTCCACGAGACTCATTACTGATGGGACTAACTCATAAGGAGTTCGTAGAACTTCATCCACGTAGAACTTCATCCAAACGAACGCTTAGTAACACTTCATGATACTTTGATACATTTAGCATATCTTTGCATGAAGCAATACAAGCACTTAGGTCTGCACTGGATACAAGAGCCACTTTTGAAAGTATGACCATTAGCATGTCATAAGGCAACATAGTAAGACTTGGTTTCAGAGAAGTGTTTTTCATGGTTTCAGAAGTTATGTTTCGTATAGAGGTTGTAAAACAGTAGTGTTGCCTGCATATTTATAGTCCAAAGCAATATATGCATAAGCAACAGGTAAACAACGATCAGTGGAATAGACAACATTAAAATCAGTTCGTGTTATCAAAACGTTATGTGAGACGAACTTGATCGCTTTGTTTTCCGTCGATGATTAGAATAAATTCCTATTTCCTAGAAGTTTATTATTCCATGTACAAGAAACGTCAAACTTGTATCGATAAATATGTGCAGAACCCTAAAATCAATCATTTAATTTCGGTCAAGTTAGTATTTGGACCGAAACTATAGAGTACAATAACTACGTGGACGTTATTTCCATTCATTGTTGCATAAATTTTATAAATAAGTTATATAAACGAAGCATAAAGCAATCATTTAATTTCAATGAAGTTATTTTGTGGACTGGAAATATAGAGACACGTTGAATATCGATCAAGTTAACTTCAGTCAACTATCTAATGATGCACGATGATTGGTGCATAATAGGAGACTTATTTTAATCGTTAGAATACGTCAATCGTAAAATTCTATTTATTGGCGGCTTATCTCATCATTAGAGACAAGTCCTATTAACTAAGAGAGAATTGTTCCCTTCAGAATAGACTAATGAAATAGATAATTTTCAAAACCATTTACTAATTATTAACCCATAATATATAATTTAACCAAATGTTTATTTCTGTAAAGGTGCTTACGTAATGATAATGATCAATTTTATGTATTTGTATTCTTCAAAATTGTGTTTACTAATTAAAAAATTTATGAATCATAAGAGTTTGAATTCCTCATGTCGACATGATATTGTAAAATTCATCATCGAGGCAAATATTGTTGTCCTTTTATTTTATATGTATCCCTATTTTGTTAATCTGTTTTAAGTGTATTTACACTGCCAAATAATTAATCAATAGACATTGAGGCATTACTTAAAAGTATCGCTTAATATATTAAAAGTTTTTTTTTTGTAATAACACAGAGTCTTATTAAAATGGAATAAGAAGATAGAATGTGATACATAATGTAATAAAATCATAAATGAAATTATTGTGCCTAGAAATTCATATAATCAATGAAACGGAATATTAATTTCTTTGTAGATGAAGCAGCTGTCACATACTTCATCAATCTCTCCAACAACGCATTCGTCACCAACCTCGATTTCAGAGAGCAGTATCTCATATTCTCGGTACTCTTTGATACTCATTTCTAAAACAACTCTACTGCAATTTTCTTGGCATAGCCTAACAGCTTCACACCCTCTCTCCCTCCAGAGTTTCTTGATATAGTAAGATCCTTCTGAAAGCTGATTTTCACTGATCAAAGCCATACCATAAAGATACATTCCTTCGCAGTGTCGTACATCTGCCGCCATCTTCAGGTTATTCATTCATGTCACTCTTGGTTTAACAAAAAAATGTTCTATTTGACCACATAAGAATATAGCATGAACATTTCCAGCCTGAGCACATTCATAGATAATTTGAGAATTTTCGGGAATTCTATCCCAAGGAGGTGGGAAGACTTGTGTCAGATCTAGCTTCTGCAAAACTTCAGGAAATTTGCAGATTCTTTGGAAGTTTTTGCATGAGAATAAGCATCCGGTGAAATCTTCAAAAGATGATTCCCCAACCTTACCAAGGATGATAGCAAGCACATCGTCAGGTATATCAGGAAGAGTCATCGTGAACTTTGTTTTATTCATGACTGAATTATTAATTCAGAAAATAGGTTTATGGTTGTGGGAAACTTAGCAAACATAGACAACTCTATTTATAATCAATCAGATAGTTTCAAACGAAATTAATGCATGCCTCATTTGTTACACCCACTGAATCTATGCATTATTATTAACACTGATTGAATGATATGTATTATGCAAGTTCGACCATTGCGTTTAGACCCTTCGATCACTCTATAACACTACAGAGTAAAGTCAATGTTTTTTTGTGCATGATTATTGGTTATCATTTCCGAATAGAGTTCGATGAACAAATATAGGAAGATGAGTAGATTATATGGATTGTGTGATTTCCAAAAAGTTATGTAATCCGAAAAGACCCCAATTAAATGATCATCACAGCACGAGTAAATATATATACGACGTTTATCTTTCACGAATCATGTCACATTGTGTTCTACCTCTCAAATAGATTACCAATGGATAGTAACA
This sequence comes from Erucastrum elatum, assembly GCA_900406325.1. Lineage (NCBI taxonomy): Eukaryota > Viridiplantae > Streptophyta > Magnoliopsida > Brassicales > Brassicaceae > Erucastrum > Erucastrum elatum. The sequence continues at coordinate 12,926 of OVBX01003729.1, read as the reverse complement.
AAAGAAAAAAATTATATATTCTGCCTGCAGATGCTACTTTTGATAAATTGGTTTTGGGAAAGAAGAAACAGCATGTCGCTGGCCGTGTCTTGCGCATGTGGGAATCAAGAAATATTGCGAATGGTTCTCTCATGAGTCTTGGTTTTTTGTTTCTAGATAGCAAGGTAATATGATAAACACCTCCAGCAGTCTACTATGGAAACAATTATATAGTTTAATTATTCATCAGTCTGCTATGGAAAGAATTATATAGATTAATTAACAGATAAATTCACTGCAGGATGCTCTGATTCAAGGATCCATCTTCCATCGCCGGATACACCGATTTAAAGATCTGCTAAAGGAAGGGAGTATCTATCTTCTCAATAATTTCGAAATTGTCCTCGTTTACCCTAGCTACAAGATTACAAACAACCCTTTCACTCTCCGATTTACCGACACCACCCAAATTGTAGAGATTGAAGAAAGGAATTGTTCTATCAAGCATGATAAGTTCAGGATACACGGTTATTCAGAATTTGAGTCTCTCGCAGGCACCAATCTTCAATTAATAGGTGACCCACAACACAATTTATTTCCTCTTTAGATTATATTTTTGTCATTCGATATTTGTAACGTTTCTGCATGTAATTGTGAATTAGATGTCGTCGGTCAGGTTGTTAAAATTCAGGGCCGAGATCTAGAAGACCCAATCTCCACCCAAAAGATTGTCTTACTTCTTTTGCTTGACGAGTAAGTTTATGTTTATTTAGTGTCTACTTTTTAGAGAGTGATATAACTTCTATTTTGTTTAACAATCTAACTTTAATATATTAATCATCAGCAATTCTGCCGTCCGAGTAACTCTTTGGGATTATCAAGCTTCTGATTTTCGCAAGCAATACCAACAAACTGGGAATGATTGCTTTGTTGTTGTGTTCACATGCTTGAACCCAAAAATGTTTGCAGGTACAGGTACTATTGTTTAATTGTTATATTTGTGTACATGCAAAGGTTTGATGTTAAATATATGATTATATTATCTTGATTATTTCTATCTCCAGGAAAGCTGCACTTAAACTCAACTGAATCAACCAAAATGTTCATCGATAAGAACTTAGAAGTTGTTCAATCCTTCGTAAAAATGTAAAATTAAAATTTTATTTACCTAAATGTTCAAACCTCCGTATAATATTTTTTATTATGATAAATGCAAATGACAGAATGAACCTAGAGCCCACATATGCTCCAAGTAAGATAGTTGAAGAGGATAACAGCAAACTTCATGTGGAAATGTGGACTATAGAGGATATCTTGCAATACTTATCCAGCAGAGCAGATGAAGAGAAAGAAGTGATTTGTCGTGCGAAAGTCATACCGTAATGGGTGGAAATATTTGGCTTGTGGTTCATGCTCCCACAAACTAGGACGTTCTGACACATCGCTGATATGCAACAATTGTCCAAAAAAGACAATAATTGGTGTTTCAAGGTATAGTCTCTTTACATCCTAATTACATTAGCATTTTAACAAAATTTCGTTGCCTGATTATCATATATATTAATAGGTTCAGAGTCGAGTTAGAAGTTGAAAGTGGTGACAGAACAACTACCTTCGTCTTATTTGATCGGGATGCAAAAAAAAATTACGAACACCACAGCTGAAGAAATAACTGAGTCAGAGGTAGGTTCTTGCATACTATTATCAGTAGCTAATTGAAATTTTGTTGCGTTTTTTTTTTCTTTCGTAAAAGTTATAATTATGCCAATACAGGAAAAGGATGAAGGAATAAACCAGGACTATCAAAAAGTACCAAAATGTCTTCTAGATATTGTTGGAAAGACAATGGACTCCCAAGTCAAGATTTCAGATTACAATTTCACTGCTTCTTTCCAGGATTTTACGGTTACTCGAGTAACCAAAGAAAATCCAATCATTCAATCCAAAAATGATGCCATCACAACAAAGGTTTTGTATATCAACTCTTCGTCCACTATATATAACGACAGTAGTATTTATACAATAATTTGTATATGTAGGATAACACAACCAAACAGGATGAAGCAGAAATTCTTGGTACTATGAAAAAAGAAGATGGTGACATTCGTCCTACTTTCAAGACTTCATTTCTTGCTGCCGAAACTGCCAGTGAAAAAAACGGAACAAAAGATGCTAAGGAGCAAGATTTGGATAAGCTTACTACTGAGAACGATCCCAAGAAGAGACGCATCGTTTAATTATCATATAAGTGCTTAGTATCTATATTATGATTATATGTTGAAACACATCTCCACATCTTATGTGTCTTCTTTTTTATTTATTATGAATAAGAAGTTTCGTTAGTAATAATTCAGTGAGTTTTATCAGTATTTAGTGTAATAATCATAGATGCTATAACGTATAAAACATTGAAATATTTAATTTAAACTTGTCCAAAGAATCAAAACATCCACTTCTTTTTAATATATCGTATGAATCAATTGTTCAGCTAACTAAAAAAATAATTGCATACATGCTTTCCTCCACGCAACCTAATGTTTAATATTATATCAAACAAGTATAAGATACATCAAACAGTTTATAAATGCTGATATTTTAGCAAACCTATTATATGTAACAAACCAAACCTATTAAATAAACACAGAAACAGCGATACTAATGAAAATCTAACCTTAAAAGACTATAAATAACTGATTCTAACAGATTTTATAATTAAGCATCAAATTAACCCTTAGGAAAAATACTACGCGGAACTAAGAATAAAACACAAGCAGAGAGACAATAACTTAACATTCAAAGATAAAAAAGATTATTGGTATTCAACATCGATGACAACCTCATTTAATTACTCATATGGAATCCCAAACGAATTTGTTTTGTTTGATATGTAAACGAATCATATATTCTCAAACAACAGAATTTAGAACACCAAAGCAATGCAAAAATTCATGAACATGAAACATTCCGAATGTTGAGAAACAAATCACTCATAACTTTCTTAATCCATGGAGTCACGAAAGAGAGAAAATGAACCAGAAAATCACGATAATCCAAAGTCAAAGAGATTGCGAAGAACACAGATTCTCCAGAGTCGAAGGACAAGTAAATTATTAATTACTACAAAAAACAATTATCTATTTACAAAAAAACATAAGATTACTGAATTTGTGCTTCATGTGACAGATGCAATTGTCTCACAACCACCTGATCACAGAGGTAAACGATTTCGATAATTTCACTATTTATATACAAAAAAAAATGCATTACAATTCATGACTTCTGTGAAGAATAACTTTACAAGAAAAAACAGAACTTTCAAGAGAAGCTAGGAAAAAGAGATTTCAGATACTCAAAGAGAAAAAGAGATCTCAGATACTCAATGCAAAGAGAACGAACACACCTCCTGCTCCCATTGCAACAAAAGGTTAGTTTTTTAAAAAAAATCTATAATTAAATTTTAATAGTTATATAATATGACAAAAGGATAAAATTTTAAAAAGTTATTTGACTATTAGTTTATTTTAAAATCTTTATTATAATAAAAGCAAATCAAATATTAAAAAAAGGTATTTAAGATTGTTATTAGCTTATATCAAATTTACTATATTATAATAAAATCAAATCAAATGTTCTATCAAATTTATTTAAGATTGATAAAAATTGTTATTAACTTACTGTTTTTAAAATAGGAAAAAAAAGAAACAACCAAGAGAAAACAAATTTGTTGAATGCATCTTTTGTCATGCATTGGTATGGGAAAGAGAGCAATGAAAAATCGAAAAAAGGCAAACCATTGTACTCAATATGTTGTGGAAAAAGACGAGTTTTTTTACCATCTATTCGAGAACCTCCCCAAATATTACAAAAATATTGGGAATCTCCTCACTTTAGAGATAATATTAGAGTATACAATTCTATGCTAGCTTTCACTTCGGTTGGAGCCGTAGTAGACAAGTCTCTCATGTCAGGGAATGGTCCGTACACCTACAGAATTCAAGGGAAAGTTTATCACATGTTAGGATCATTATTACCACATGAAGGAAAACCTCCACAATGTGGCCAGGTCTACATTTATGATACTCAGAATAAAGTTCAGAATCGGATTAGCACCATGACAAGAAACAGCAAATCAAGTCGACTTGATGAGAATATTGTGGAAGGATTGATTCTTATGTTGGATGAAAACAATTCCATGTCTGTTGAATTCAGGAAAGCAAGAGATAAATACGAGTCAGGAAACTGTGAAGAATTCACCATTCGAATTGTTGGTGGGACAGATAAGGGAAGGCAATATGATCTGCCTACGGCAGATGAGATCGCAGGACTGATTGTTGGAAATTTGCTGAGCGAGATATCATTGTCTAATAAAAGTCATCACAACTTCAGCGAATCTCATGTTTACATCCAGACTATATGGCTCTACAGTACCCACTTTTGTTACCCTACGGAGAAAGTGGTTTCCATCTCCAGATCCCATATCACAATGACAATAGAAAAACAATTTTGCGGGCATGTGTCACCATTCGTGAATTTTACGCATATCAGTTCCAGACAAGATTGAATGAAGGAAAAACAATCATCAAAGGAAGACGTCTCTTTCATCACTATATTGTTGACGCGTATACATGTATTGAAGAAGAAAGGTTGAAGTTTAATCGCCTAAACCAAAAAAAACTCAGAACAGATCTATACAATAATGTATGTGATGCAGTTAACATAGGAGACACTGATCCTAAATCATTAGGAAAGAGAATCATTCTACCGTCGTCATTCACTGGAGGACCTAGATACATGATTGAAAATTATCATGATGCAGTGGCTATTTGTCGTACTTATGGAAATCCCCATTACTTTATCACCATAACGGCAAATCCTGGTTGGGACGAGATAAAAGAGCACTTGCAAATGTATGGAACAGATTCAGCCAATGATAGGCCCGATATATGCTGTCGCGTATTTAAGATGAAGCTGGACGAAATGATGTCTGATTTGAGGAAAGGGACATTTTTTGGTCATATGCTTGCAGGTAGCCTATATATATTTTACATAACTCTTAGCGTAAATTTTCTATGTTAATATTTATATAACAATTTTTGTTTCCAATATTTCAGTTGTGTATACAATTGAGTTTCAAAAGAGAGGACTTCCACATGCCCATATTCTCTTGTGGGTACAAGGAGCCAGTCTGAATCCATGTACTTCGGAAATTGATGAATATATAAAAGCAGAAATTCCTGATCAGTGTGAAGATCCTGAAGGATATGAGTTAGTTAAGAAGCACATGATGCATGGGCCTTGCGGATTAGACCGTCCAAACAATGTTTGCATGGAGAATGGGATCTGCACAAAAAAGTATCCAAGGCAGTTTGCTCAAGCAACATCAACTGATAGGAGTGGATATATAATATACAGGCGACGTTATGATGATGAAAAGTATGTTATGAAAGGCGAGACGAGGCTAGACAACCGCTATGTAATCCCGTATAATATGCCTTTACTCAAAAATATAAAGCGCATATTAATGTGGAGTGGTGTAATACTTCCAAAGCTATCAAGTATCTTTTTAAGTACATAACCAAAGGTGTCGACAAATCTACCATTGTATTCCAAAGCACGTCTGGTGGAGATGGGAGTGGGTCATCAGAAACAGTGGAAATCAGTGAGATCGAAAATTGCCAAGAATGTCGATACCTTTCTGCATGTGAAGGAGCATGGTGAACATTTGCATTTGATATTCACTATCAGCAACCACCGGTTATGAAGATCAAAATACATCTTGAGGGAAAACAACCAGTGATAATTGATGAGGACAAAAACTTAGAAGATGTTGTTAACACAGTGAAGGTACAAGATACAATGCTCACTAAATGGATGGAAACTAATGTAGAAGATCCAAGTGGCCGCCACCTCACTCTGATTGAGTTTCCTAAACATTTTGTGTGAGATAAAACCTCCAAGGATTGGTCTAGACGACAAAGAGGAACCTGCATTGGCAGAATCGTTAATATAAGTCCATTGGCAGGAGAAAGATATTATCAACGATTGATGATAAATCATGTTAGAGGTTGTACGAGTTTTGATGACATACGAACGGCTGGAGGTGTGACGTACAAGACGTACAAAGAAAGCTGTTATGCAATGGGACTCTTAGATGGAGATAAAGAATGGTATGAAGTGATGGATGAACTGGGGCAATGGGCTTCTGCATTTCAATTACGAGAGTTGTTTGTGGTTCTGTTAATTCATTGCGAAGTTAGTGACCCTCTAAAGTTGTGGATGCACTGTTGTAAAAGTCTTGGTGATGATATCTTGCACATGCAACGAAGAAGATTAGAGTTTGAAGGTTTGAATTTAACAGATGAAGAAATTCAACAATACGTTCTACTTGAACTTCAAAAGCTTATGAACGATCATAGTAAGTCCTTGGAAGATTATCCAAACATGCCATTGCCAGAGAAATTACTCTCGACAATGTCAAAAATTCTTTGATCCGAGAAAAGAAAAACTACAACGCAAACGACGAAAAAAAAATTCATTCGGAGTTGTTTTTAAAACTAAACTCAGAACAGCTATCGGTCTATGAGAAAGTAATGGATTCGGTCAACAACTGCAAATGGAAACTCTTCTTTCTCTACGGACCTGGTGGAACAGGGAAAACCTACGTTCAGAGAAACGAGTGGTACTACCCGTCGCATCTTCTAGAATAGCAGCAACACTTATGCCCGGAGGCAGAACAGCTCATTCACGATTCAAAATTCCAATTGATATCAACGAAGATTCGATGTGTGAAATAAAAGCGAACACGAATCTTGCATAATTGGTTCAACATGCATCCCTCATTATATGGGACGAAGCACCAATGGCGCATCGTTACACATTTGAAGCATTGGATCGAACACTCAAAGATATCATGAGTTACGTCGACCCAGATGCATCTGATAAACCCTTTGGAGGGAAAACAGTCCTGTTAGGAGGAGATTTCTGGCAAGTTTTACCAGTCACACCACAAGGAAGCAGACATGATACAGTCCTAGCGTCGCTGAATAGATCATTTGTTTGGGACAACTGCAGCATAGCCATACTTTCAAAGAATATGAGGGTGAATTAAGATGAAAAAGAATTTGCTAAATGGATATTGCAAGTTGGAAACGGCAATGCTAAAGCAGCACCATCCTCTTGACAAGAAAATCTGGATATCGATGACATAGAGATAGACAGTTCGCTCCTGTTATCTAAACGATAAAATCCCTTGGAACAAGTTTTTCAAGCAGCTTTCCCAGATCTCCAGAATTCGTTTATAAACAAAGATTATTTGCAGGTTCGTGCAATCCTCACCCCGAGGAATGAAACAGGGGAAGAGATAAATGATTTCTTCTTATCAAAGATCTCAAGGGAAACCAAACAGTATCTCAGTGCTGACATGACTGCAAATGGAGAAACCAAACAAAACCTCAAGCCTGGCGCAAAAGAAAAAGGAGACAACGATCTCGAAGGTGTCAATCTTTTATATATAACTGAGTATCTAAACGAGCTAAAGTGTTCGGGATTGCCAAATCATCGTCTCGACCTAAAGAAAAATGTACCGGTGATACTTCTGAGAAACTTAAACCAGAAAGAAGGTATGTACAACGGCACATGAATGGTGATTTGTCGTTTGGGAGAAAGAGTGCTTGAAGCAGAGATTCTTATTGGAAAGAAGACAGGTAAGAGAATCTTAATACCAATGATCAATATGACAACAACAGATACAAAGTGTCCTTATCAAATGAAAAGAAGATAATTCCAATAAGACTTTGTTATGCTATGACAATAGACAAAAGTCAAGGGAAAAGCTTGGAAAATGTTGGGATCTATCTACCAAAACCTGTTTTCAGTCATGGACAACTCTATGTTGCTTTATCCCGAGTCACCTCGAAAACGGGATTACACATCTGGAGTGAAGGATCTACAAAAGGAAGGAAAACATCTATTAAGAATGTGGTTTACAAAGAGATTTTCAACAAGCTACATTAAAAAGTAACATGTATGTCTCATTCTCTTTGTTTACATATTCTTTATATTATCTGCAATCTTTGAGATTTTTATTGAAAGCATCTTTGGTTCTACTTTATGTTAACTTCAAAAAACTATTTTTCGTTTTTGTATAAACGTAGCAAATGATCAAGAACTTACATCAGCTTGTGCTATATAATTCAGTGAAGAGAACTGTTGTGTATTTTGAAAGTTGAGATTCTATATAACATTTTCGTAAGTAAATGTAGGAGAAGTTGGTTATTTAAATAAAATAATATAACGAACTTTCTTTGATATATATTGATCTAGAAGGTACTGATATGTTCTTTTTCTGGTTTTGGTTCAGATCAGACATTTCCTATCATGGTGTGTTTGTGTTTACCACAAGCTGATGTGTTCAGATTTTCTTTGAGAAAATGCGTAGTACATGGTGATGATATGTAAACATTTTTTATTGTGTTTAATAAATTCACAAATGCATTTATTTATATCAATGTTAAAAATGAATATTAAAGTAGAAATTANAAAAAAAAAAAAAAAAAAAAAAAAAAAAGTAGAAATTAGTAAAGGGAGATGAGTTCTTTGATAAAACCAAATTTGTAATAATTAATACTTAAAGAAAATTTATTTAGTTTAAAATAATATGAAATTATTTCTATCAAAGCTGTTACATTAAAATAAATGTACAAAAAATCAAATGTTGTATTCAAAAGTAAAAAATAAAAAAAAAATGTAAAACTGATATTTCTATTGAAATAAATTTGAAAATACAAAATACTTATATTAAACAGAAGGAAAATAGTTGTAAAGTATGTTAGACCACATACTGGAAACTTACCCCCACCCCCCCCAAAAAAAAATACAAAAAAAACATTATGATATTACACAAGCAACTCGAAAACAATTAAATTGGAAGCGTTAAAAATTATCAAATATAATTTTATACAAAAAATAAAATATACAATATATACAATATACAATATACAATACATTAAATTAAATTTACAAAACTCAAATGTTTTATTTAAAAGTAAAAAAAATATATCTCGCTGTGGAGCGCGGATAATAAAAGTAAGACTAATACCGGCCCATCCGTTGCCTTGAAAAACATCATCAAATTGCAAGAAAAGCTACTCCGATTATTCCAAACAATAATCAAATTGGTCATCATCGAACCGTAACCGACTTACCAATCAACCAAATCGTACCAAACCGATCCGAATACAGAATCGAAGATAAATATCTCTACATATCGTCTCCTCTTCCACTCTCTCTCACTTTGCGTAGCCGACTCCAATAGACCGCCGCGAATATGACCGTCGAATCAACCACCGTCGTTCCGAACGGAGACGCTTCCAACGGTAACACTAACCCTTCCTCGAAGAAATCTCGTGAGAGCGACCGTCGCCGCCGCAGGCGTAAGCAGAAGAAGAACAACAAAGCCGCATCCCGTGCCGATGTAGAGGAAGCGGACGTTTCTGGTGCTTCCGATTCGAAGGAAAACGCAGATCCGGAGCCACAGGTAAGCTTTGTTTTATCTTTATCGCACTCGATTCTTGGGATTGGAGATTTTCTAGGGTTTTGCGATTGTGATTTGTTTTTCCTAATAGGTATCTGAGCAGGTTGAGATTGAGTATGTTCCTGAGCAGCCTGAATTCGAGGATGGTTTTAGCGATGAGTTTAAGCAAATCTTTGACAAGTTCAGTTTCAAGGAACCTGTTGCCTCTGAGGTAGAGACTCTTTTCTTTTGGCTCTTTGACTGCATCAATGCGCTTAGAGTTTAACGGAACTTTGTTTGCGTTTACTAGGACGATGCTAAGAAGGATGAATCTGAGGAGAATAAAGAAGTGAAAAAGAAGGCTAACTCAGATTCAGAGTCAGACGACGAAGATCAGGGCAATGAACAAAAAGAGAAGGGCATCTCTAATAAGCAGAAAAAGGTCTAATCTTTATACTAGTTAGTTTCTTGATATAAGCTCAATAGACTACACTGCTTAAGATTTCCTAAAACCCTCAATTTCTGTTTTTTTTTTTCAGCTTGAACGCAGGATGAAGATTGCTGAGCTGAAGCAGGTGTCCGCCAGGCCTGATGTTGTTGAGGTAATGATGCATTTATATTTTGTTATGAGTAGTTCCAAGTATGGATTTTTGCGCTGACTTCATGACTTTGCATTCATATGTTTTCATCATTGAAATATATGTCAAGAATGTTGATAGCTTGCGTGCCTCAGTTTTTTTTTTTGGTGTGTGGGTGTATACCGTAATTGATCTTCATTCTGTAAACTTGTAGTAATGGTGTGCTCCTTGTACATTTTTGTATGCTCTAATAGCTTAGAATGTAATGCTCTTATAGTTTACATGTTATAGTCTCAGTTGCATGGCATCCCATATCTTTCCTAGGGAAAATCATGTTCTTTGTGTATCCCTCTATAGCATGTTTTTGATGCTTATTTATTTCTAACTTCTATGTTAATGTTTTCAGGTCTGGGACGCTACCTCTGCAGACCCGAAGTTGTTGGTGTTTTTGAAGTCGTATCGGAATACAGTTCCTGTTCCAAGACACTGGTCTCAGAAGAGAAAATATTTGCAGGTTTGTGATATTTCTACTAATGGTTCTGTAGCTAGTTATATGTTTCTGTGATTTGTGGGTGTGGCACATAGGGAAATATATCAACAGGGGTAGCACTCATCATGCAAATTAAGTTTCCTTATACATATATATGTGCCTCTTGCAGGAGAACGTCTGTGATAATTGATAACCATGGAGCCTGGACTAGTAGGTGTATAACTGAAGAGGACTCTTGATTTTCTTTTCTATGCATGAAATATTTAATGTTTTGGAAACGTTTGATAATTCCCTACGAAAGCGTTTTATTTATTAGTTGTGTGGGATTTTCTCTCTCTTAAACTAAACTTTCTGTTTTCGTATGCATTTTAGTGATCTTCCTGTTAGATGCATCTGGTTTTGTAGTACTCTTAGGATTCAGTCATGTTTCTTTGCGTTGAAAGCTATTATTATATTTGCTTGTTCTCTCTTTCTTAAGTTGGTGGCGTCTAAGTGGGGCTTCAATTTTGCAGGGAAAGCGTGGTATAGAGAAGGCGCCATTTCATCTTCCTGATTTCATTGCTGCAACCGGAATTCAGAAGATTAGACAGGTAACTTGTCACCGCATTATAAAGACTTTAACCTCTCCCTTTTTCACTTCTACTTCCATTTATTAAAAATGAAAATGAAACTTAAGGTTTTGTCTCGGCAGTGGCTTCACTTTTTAACCCACTCCTTATGATTTCTGGATGAAATTGCCATTTGTTCTGAGCTTTTGACGAATTCTCTTTTTTTTTCTCAATCTTAGTCATACGATCTAGTCGTTCTTATTTGTTACCGCATAAAGAGTATTGGCTCTGGTGCAGGCTTACATTGAGAAAGAAGACGGTAAAAAGTTGAAGCAGAAGCAACGGGAGCGAATGCAACCAAAGATGGGAAAGATGGACATTGACTACCAGGTCTCACTCTATAACTACTCGTGTTTAGTCTGCTAATGTTGATATATGTTCCATAACTGATAAGTGAAGATATTCCTTCGTATTTCAGGTGCTCCATGATGCATTCTTCAAGTACCAAACAAAGCCTAAGCTGTCTGCACTTGGTGATTTATATTTTGAAGGGAAAGAATTTGAGGTACTTCCTTGTGATATGTTTTGCCTCTGTATGATTTATTACACTGCTTGGTTTTATTGCGTCGTGTATCTGAATCTAATTGCAATCATTTGTGAAATAGGTGAAACTGAGGGAAACGAAACCAGGGACATTGTCACATGGCTTAAAAGAAGCTCTTGGTATGGCTGAAGGCGCTCCTCCCCCATGGCTAATTAATATGCAGGTATGTTTCTTGTGACTTGCCTGTGATTATTTTGATTGAAATGTAATTAATTTTTCACTGAAACTTCCTCTTCTCCAACAGAGATATGGACCTCCCCCTTCTTACCCGCATCTTAAAATTCCTGGTCTAAATGCTCCTATTCCACAAGGAGCTAGCTTTGGTTATCATGCGGGTGGCTGGGGAAAACCTCCGGTCGATGAGGTACCCTTTTTTTCTTTCTGTATCCTTCTCTTAATTTACTTTTCCATGCCACTCTGTAACACAATTTTGCTGTCCGTGGTTTGTGTTATGTAGTTTGGGCGTCCATTGTATGGAGATGTCTTTGGCGTCCAGCAGCAAGATCAGCCTAACTATGAGGTAGTTTTTTTGACATCCCTCTGTTCTGGTTTAAAACTATGTATTATACGTGGAAGGAAGCCAACAAAAGTGGAGTGGAGACATATAGACTTTCCGTTAACTATTTCAAGACTCTTCACATTTTGTGATACTTTCTAATGTTTTGTTCTTTTATCGTGATATTAGGATGAGCCTATTGATAAGAGCAAGCACTGGGGTGATTTGGAGGAGGAAGAAGAAGAAGAGGAGGAGGAGGAAGAAGAGGAACAAGAAGAGGAGTTGGATGAAGAGGAACTAGAAGATGGCATGGAATCGGTTGATACAATGTCAAGGTATTGTTTTGCCTTGAACGATTAGGTGTATGTGTATATTTTGTTTGCTTATCATGTCACAAGTATATGAAACTGAATGATTTTTCCCTTTTTCAGTACTCCAACTGGCATAGAGACACCGGATGCAATTGAACTTCGTAAGGAGCAGAGAAAGGAACCCGATAGGGCTCTATATCAGGTAGGAAACCAACTTTTGATTGATAGGTTGACTTTATCTACCACCTCTCGGAGGATATATTCTTGTTTTGATGTCAACGATATGTCACCGTTAATTCTATTTTGGTTGGTTCGTTAATGCTTGTTATTTATTTGTTTGCGAAGGTACTTGAAGAAAAGGGAGAGAATGTTGCCCCTGGTACTTTGCTGGCACCCACACACACGTACG